>VMDR010001481.1:0-116203 GCA_007922815.1 Macrotus californicus | reverse complement strand
TTCTCCCTTTCCTCCTTTCCCCACCCCAGACTCTTCTCGCCACCCCTCCACCCTCTCTGTTGCAATTTTATCTTGATAACTAGCACTTTCTCTTACTTAGTTTCCCAAGCCAGAACCCTGGGAGTGAAACTAAGTTCCTCTTCATTGCAGACTTTCATACTCAGTGAAGTCAGCAGCCCTGTCCCTCTGTTTTGGTTTGGTTGATTCTGTCTGAGAGTAACAGAGCTTCACCCTCCGTGGCTGAGGCTGGAGGTAGGAAAGTCCACAGGTAAACAGGCCCGGGTTGGTTCAGCAGCTCAGCCGGGTCATCAGGCACCACGACTCTGCATCCTTCTGCTCTGCTCTCCTCGCACATTGGCTTTTGTTCTTGGTTGTGTCCTCAGCGTTGTGAAATGACTGTCATAGCACCAAACACAGTATCCTCACTCAGCAGGACATGAAGGGAGACAGGCGAGGAGGGCCTTTCTCCTGCACCTCTCTCTGGCTAGAAAGAAAAGGCTTTGCCAGAGCCACCTCCTTTCCCAAGGGACTGGCACATTTGTCCCGCAGGTGACTGTGATGGAGCTGAGGAAGGCTGTCCTGTTCCTCCAGCTCTGGTGAGTGGGGGTAAGGAGGGCAGGGAGTTGGACGCGGCAGGTAGCTGGGGGCCTACGGTGCCTGCCATGTTTTTTTCCCTGAGGATTCTTTAAATTGGCTACCTGATCCCTCCTCTCCACTGTTGTTTCTCAAGTTCAAGCCCTCATTACCCGTTTGCACAATATTAAAGCCTTTCTACTGGTTTCATTTCTGGTATTATTTCACTTTAGTCCATCTTCCCTTCTGTTACCAAAGGAAGCTTTCTGAGTCATAAATGATTGTGCCATTCTTTGCTTAAACTTCACAGGATAAAGTCTGATGCCCTGTGTGATGTAACCCCTCCCCAGCTGTTAAAGGCACATCTCATACCAACCCCCCACTACTTCCCGCCCACCCCAGCAGACACACTCGATGAGCACGTAGTGAAATTTTTCAGTGACCCAAGCAGGCTGGGCTACCCCAGTGCACACCTCAGTACCTTTGCACGTGCCAGTCCTTCCGTTTCTGAAATGTGCTATTTCAGACCATGACCAGCACGACCTTCTTGTGGCTGTAGCTTGGCCTTTCTTCGTCCGGCTCGGGGGAGCCTCTCTGCCTTGGTTGTGCTTTCTGCGTGTCTCGGTCACTGCGTGTATTTGGATTCTGTGCCTCCCACTACACTGAGTTCCTTGGTAGCATCATACTGTCACCAGTGTCTACAACAGGGCCTGTCACTGTAAGGTGTTCTGTAAGTAACTACTTGCCAATGAATGGGATTCTAATTGGGCAGTTTTATCGGGAAAGGTGGCACTACTTAAGTAGCACGATGTGGTCATCCGATCCCCCTCCCTTTTGTGCCAAATACCTATTCCAGTATTTTTTTTTGTGCTTTTACTTTGCACACTGCTGGGTTTTAGCTTTCGTTGTTGGAGTAGGGGGACCAGACGAGAGGGGGAGGGTCCTGGGAATGGGATAGAAAAAATGTCAAATACTCGTCTTTTCTGTAGTTTCTTGTTTTTTGTTTTTTTTCAGCACTATGGGACTAGGCTGAGGAAACGTTTTTGATCTGTTTATTTTTTGAAGTTGGATCTGAGTCACTCCCTGGAACATAATCTTTCCGAAAACATTGTCAGTTCCTGAATTTTAACATAGATTGACTGGTTAACAGAAACTAGTCTTAATGTTCTTGTACCAAGTATGCATCTTGGGCCAGTGCCACTTCTACCACCTGATGTAGGAACAGTGACCCCGAGTCTAGCTAAAATAAAGGGGGCAATCACGAATCTGTCCTCCTACATTATCCCTGGCAGTATCTGTTTTAATGTTTTTGGTTTCATTTATATGAAAAAAGAATTCAATCTCTGTGTATTTGTGCTCCATTGCTACATTAAAAAATTGCCAAACACTGAGCCGATTTACCGTCTCACACCTCTGTTGGTCAGATCCCAGGTGGCTGGGCTCTTACTCTGCGCCAGGTCCCATGGGCTGAAAGGACGGTGTCAGCCAGCCTAGGCTCTGGGGGCACATCTGCTGCCAGAATCATTGAGAATGTTGGAGAGTTCAGCTGCGTGCTCTTGTAGGGCACAGGTCTCATTCCTTGCTGGCTGTTACCTGGGGCCCTCTCCCAGCTGCCTACGGTTCCTTGCGTTCCTCACCTGCACTCTTCATCTTCAGACCAGCAAAAGCGCATTGAGTCTTCCTCACTGTTCAAACATGTCAGCCCTCCTCTTCTGCCGCACTGTTCCTACCTCCTTCCGGAGAAAGTTCTCTGCTTTTAATGGTCCATGTAACTAGATGGGACCCTGAGGGTTTTCCAGGGTGATCCCTCTATCTTAGGGTCTCTAACTTTAGTCACATCCCTTTGCACAGCATGTAACATACTCCCCAGTCCTGGAGTCCTTCTGCCCACCAAAACACCTGTGAAAGGTGTTTTGTGAGCCCATAGATGTCCGGTGTTCCCTTTTAGTGGTCCCTTGACGTGGTGTGGAGTAAATCTAACACAGTATGGGAAATAGGAAGTGTTTAGAAAAAAAGTATGGAGACCTTTCACGATTGGCAGACACGCAGACATTAAGGGCCCGAGCACACTGGTGACTACAGGCCCCTCAGCCTGCGGTGGCCTAGGGCCTGGCTGTTCCAAGGCCACACTGATGATGATGGACAGCTAACCAAATAAATTTAATGAAACCTGTAAGTGAAACACTTTTAAGTTACAAGAAGAGCCCATTTTAGGTGATCTCTTTCCTTTACACATCGCGTACCGCATAGAAATCTCTAAGACACACGCCAGGGACCACACGTTTTTGGGCAAACCGCACGTTATTTAAATAATAATAACTACAGTTCGTCTCTGGAATCGTCAAAACAGTCATCCGCATCTTCGATCTCACTAGGAATATCTGGTAAATTATCATTAAATACTTCCGGAAGTGTATCAGTTTCGTTGGTTTCCTTCCTTTTTCTGAGAGGGGGCATTTCTAAAAGCGCCAGGAACTTGAAGACGAAGACTATTTGAATGACCAAAATACAATGTAACTGCAATGCTTTATGGGTTCATGCAATTATATAGTTTTTCGTAGATGGATCTGCACGGTTTCCACCAATGAGATCGCTTCATTCGATGTGGACAAGACAGTGTGTTGACATCTAAGGTCCTTAACAGATGGTGCGCGAAACATGTGAAAACTCGTGAGCGGTACGCAATGTGTTAAGTGGATTTTTCTTATAGCAGGGTGGGCTTGTGCTTTGGCTTTATTGGCTGTCAGGTTTTCTACAAGATCATTGAAGTTAGAGAGCAACATTATCACTTAAGTGCCCCCCCATGGTTAATAGAATTTAAAGGGGAGACTGCCCCCCAAATCTTAAAGTGTAAGAAAAGCAGAAAAATAATGAAAGGAAATGAGATTCTTGAAAATAACTTTGTTTCAGTTTATCTAGAATGTATATTAGAATATGACTGTGATGGTCCCCTACCCCAAACATTAACTCACAAATTAATTAATTGACCCCACGTTATTTGAAGTAAATGTCTTTCCTCACTAAATTGTGACGTCACCTTTATCATGATACTAAATTCTTGCCCACACAGATTTGTTAAGTTGGCTCGTCAGTCACTGCACTATTTCAATGGTTAAAATTCCACAATACTTACTATGTGGCTGGGCCCGTTTCCTTTGATTATTATTCCTAAGTTTTCTTGAGTATTACTCACTTCCTTTTCTATGAATACTTTATAAGACTTTCTGAAAAAAACACATTTTTAAATCTTTTTTTAAATTGTGTTTAAAAACACGCAGAATTTCCCACCTTGCCCATCCTTGCTGCAGAGTTCAGGAGCGTGCGGTCACGTGGTGGTGCCGCCCGTCAGTCACCAGAACTTCTTTGTCTCGGCAACCAAAACCCTGTCCACTACACAGCCCCCGGGTACCCCTTTCCCTCCACCCCGGGTTACCTCCGTTTTGCTCCCTGTCTCTGAATCTCACCGGATACTTCCTGTAAGTGGACTCATACAGTGCTTGGCTTTTTATCACTCATTGCACTTCGCATAGTGTCCTCCAGGCTCATCCACGTTGCAGCATGCATCAGAGTTGCCTTCCTTTTTAGGCATTATATGTAGATATACCACATTTTGTCTAGCTGTTATTTATCTATGTACATTTGGGCTGCTTCCACCTTTTGGCTGTTGTGAATAATACTACTAGGGAGATAAGTGTACAAATACCCATTCAAGTGCATGCTTTCAGTTCTTTTGGATGTATACCCAGTAGTCCGTCCGTAATTTATTTTTAACATAGAACCACACTAGACCTCTGAGTTAGTGTAATAGACGGCTCAGAGGTCTGAGCCGTCTATTCCCATGATAAGTTTAATGAATGAGTGGAACCTGTGGTGCACGGAGCCCGGGAGGGCTAACAAGGGAGACAGAGCCAGGAAAGGGGAGGACAGTGCAGGCCCGGACGTGTGGTGCACTTCCCACCACAGTGCCAAGCAGGGTGGTTGAGAAAGGCCTCACCCAGGAGATGGCATTCCTGAAAGGCGAAAGGGGACACCGGGTGGCTCTCTGGGGAGGGGATGTTCCAGCAGAGGGTTGATCAGGCCATGTGCCTCTTTTTAAGTAAATGTACAGCAGGAAACAGGAAATTTTTAGGGGGTTTCTGAATTATATTCTCAAGTAGATTAATGAGCTTCATTGAAAATAGAGCAGGCGAGTGCCAAGGAAGGAACAGTGTGAGATTGGGATGACATTACACAAAGGCCACAAGTACCACTGCCGAATTTAAAACTGCGGTGGGCATTACTGAGCAACGCATTGAAGACTGAAGGAAAATACCAAGATTTAGAACAGCTCTCAAACCCGCAGTAAAAGGGTCATTGTCAACATCCACAAGGGTCATGTGCTGGGCAGAATTTTTAAAGTTAGGAACACTCAACCAAAGCCCGGTTCAGCCTTTACATTTCAAGCATACAGGAAAAATCCGTAAGAACACACAGGCAGAGAAGTTGCTAGAAGGGAACAAAACCAAAGTGACTCCAGACTTCTCTTTCATGACACCAAAGCTTAAATAAAACAGAGCATTCGCTGCAGGGTGTTACAAAGGAGACCACTTCTGCCTGGATGCTGTGGCTGCTCGTGTCACTCACGTGCAGAAGGACACAGACAGGACCAGGTGCCTGTGGGGAGTGAACAGAGAACTCAGGGGCTTAAGAATGAGGTGGTGACAGTTTAAAAGACAAAGCCATGGGCATCTGTATTTGTTTAGTGTAAATTCTAGTACATACGGTTGAAAACAATACCAGTGTCCAGAATTACTCCTCAGAGAGTATGAACATGACGTTTAAAAACTGTCTCTAATTATACTGAGCAAACCTTGGGTGAGGGAGGGAGCAGGCAGAAGCACCCAGCAGCCCTACGTAAAAGATAAGCTGGGAGGTAAAATTGATTCTTGTTGGTTTTGGAAAATTGTACTGGAGTGTATGTGTAGTTTGTTTTTTCAAGTAAATATCGCTGGGGTAAAGTCAGACCTAGATGGGAGACAGCAGAATGCACAGAGCACAAGAGAGAACAGAGAGAAGAGTGAAAAATGAAGACAAGTAGGACCAAGCATATAAATCATGAAATGACAATAAATAAGTTAAAGTCCCCTTTAAGCTGTTAGCATGTTTATAGTGTCCTTTGCCTTACAGAAATTTTAAAATACATGTGGTCAGCACTGTTGTTCCTGACCTTTCAGCTTCTTGTCATTCCTAGAATGACTTTCCTAGCCCAAAATCGTAGGGACAGTCCACACGTTCGTTCCCAAGTGAAAGCCTGTTGTCCCAGCACTGCTTACCCAGTGATCCACGGCTCCTCCTGTGCATGGGAGGTGTGCGTCACGTTGACCCTGTGCTGTCCTGCGCATCATCATGGCTACCCAGGCCTGTTTCTTGACTTTCTTTGCTCTTTATCTCTTTAGTTGCTGCTTCCTGCACCTTTATCAGATGTTTAATTGCAGTACTCTGGTGCATTTTGATATCTGGTGGTGGAGGTTTCTCTTACTCTCTTTCAGAATTTTATCTCACATCATTTTCCAAATAAAATTTAGAATCAATTTGTCAAAAAAAGACTCACTGCAGCCCTGGCTGGTGTGGCTCAGTGGATTGAGTGCTGGCCTGTGAATTGAAAGGTCACTGGTTCGATTCCCAGCCAGGGCACATGCCTGGGTTGTGAGCCAGATCTCCAGCTGCAGACAAGCAAGGGGCAGCCAGCCAATCAATGTATTTCTTGCATGTTTCTCTCCTTCTCTTTCTTACTCCCTTCCCCTCTCTCTAAAAGCAAATAAAATCTAAAAAAAAAACTCACTGCAATTTTAAGTGTAATGACGTTAAATTTATGAATAATTCTGGGGGAGAATGGATAGATTTACAACATTGAGTCTTCCCATAACAGTAAGAGCTACAGTTTCTGAGTGATTTTGTTCTGCCAGCCACGGTGCTAAGCCACTCCTTTCTGTCAGTGTCCCTTTTGAAGATGATGAAACCGAGGCCTAGTTGAAGAACCGGCTGAGAACCCTGCCGTAGGGGGTGGGGCTCTGGCACTCAGGCCGTGCCCTTGACCACCACACTAGATTGCTGCTCCTCACTCCCTCCTTGGGGAGTGCTGTCCTCTGTCTGTCCTGATCTCACACCTTCTCTAAACTGCCTTTCCACTCTGTGCTCTCTGGAGCTCAGGAATGGGCAGTGAAGAGAAAAATCCTCTAGGTCTGTGAACGGTTCTGTGACAATTCATTTTATGTGTCAACTTGACCAAGCCAAGCTTAGTTTTTAGTCAAACACCAGTATAGATGTTGCTGTGAAGGTAGTTTTGGGATAACATTTAAACCAGTAGGCTTTGCCCTGGCTGGTGTGGCTCAGTGGATTGAGTGCCGGCCTGTGAACCAAAGGGTCGCTGGTTCAATTCCCGGTCAGGGCACATGGCTCAGTTGCGGGCCAGGTCCCCAGTGTGGGGGCATGTGAGAGGCAACCACACATTGATGTTTCTCTCCCTTCTCCCTTC
Source organism: Macrotus californicus (assembly GCA_007922815.1). NCBI lineage: Eukaryota > Metazoa > Chordata > Mammalia > Chiroptera > Phyllostomidae > Macrotus > Macrotus californicus. Next base: position 109,116 of record VMDR010001481.1, on the reverse strand, counting down.
CCTCGCTCTCTAAAAATAAATAAAATCTTTTAAAAAGTAAAAAATAAACCAGTAGACTTTGAGTAAAGCAAGTTACCCCCCATAATGTGGGTGGGCCTCATCCAGTCAGTGGAGCACCCTCCGAGGAAGACTGGGGTCCCCTAAGGACGAAAGAATTGTGCCTGCAAAGGAGGTGGGTCATCAGCTGTGCCTGGGTCTCCCGCCTGCCAGCCTGCCCTGCAGATTGCACGCTTCCATTCCCACAGTCCTGTGAGCCGATTTCCTTCATCCCTCCCTCCCTCCTTCCTCATCTGAGCAGGACCCTGTGGCCTACCATCATCAGCATTCCCTGTCATACTTGTCTCCAGCCCTAGTAAGTGGAACTGGCCCTGCACTCTAGACCTCAGAAGCTGAATGCAGCCGGAGAAGAACACACCCATATGGACTAACTTACTGGGAAACTGGGACTGCAAACCCCAGGAGGACCCTCAATGCCCTCTGGCGATGCTTCCTTCTTTCTCTGGTCACCTGACTCCCACTCTGCTAGACGACCACGGGTCGTCTCACACTTTCCCCATTGCCCACTCCTAGCTGACTGCCTCACTGCTAATTTCACCTGAAGGGCGGGGGCAGGGACTGAAGAGAGTCTCCCCATTCTCCTGCCACCACTGTCCTGCAGTCGTCTGCCTTCCCTCCTGTTCTGTGGGCTGGACTGAACCCTTGTGTCCTCATTTGAGGTCAACCCTTCCATCCAGTGCTGGCTCCCATCCCTTCTCCTGTACAAGGACTCCTGTCTCCAAATTGTCACCGCTCTCTCCTGCCCCATCATTTCCCCGCTACTGTCACTCCAGTCAGCGTACAGATGTGCTGTGTTGTTACCCAGTGCTCATCTCTGAAATGAAGAAAATCAGTGGCCTGCCGGAGTATTAACTCCATGTACCATCCGCCGTAACGCACTGTGCTCTCACACTAGACCGTGTCTTTTTTAGTCAGCTTCTTCCAGAGATGTACTGTATGACTTTTAAAAGACTACCAAATAAGCAAGTAATTACTTCTTAAAGGTGGGTTGGACTCAGCTGAAGGTGCCCTAGCACATGTTCCCCAGAAGCCATGTCTTTCTCCATTCTGCCATCTTGTTCACTGCCTAGAGCTCAGCCGCCCACTGGGTGGCGCTGGGTTTGCCTGAACATCCTTAGAGTGGTGCACATATTTTACATGGATTGTTCTCACTATGAGAAACAAAAGTAAGGGAAAGTAACATCCTTAGAGCAGTGCACGTACTTTACACGGACCGTTCTCACCATGAGAAACAAAAGGAAGGGAAAGTAACATCCTTAGAGCGGTGCACGTACTTTACACGGACCGTTGTCACTATGAGAAACAAAAGGAAGGGAAAGTAACATCCTTAGAGCGGTGCACGTACTTTACACGGACCGTTGTCACTATGAGAAACAAAAGGAAGGGAAAGTAACATCCTTAGAGCGGTGCACGTACTTTACACGGACCGTTCTCACCATGAGAAACAAAAGGAAGGGAAAGTAACATCCTTAGAGCGGTGCACGTACTTTACACGGACCGTTGTCACTATGAGAAACAAAAGTAAGGGAAAGTAACATCCTTAGAGCGGTGCATGTACTTTACACGGACCGTTGTCACCATGAGAAACAAAAGGAAGGGAAAGTAACATCCTTAGAGCGGTGCACGTACTTTACACGGACCGTTCTCACTATGAGAAACAAAAGGAAGGGAAAGTACATTTTAGAGTGGCATCAAAAAGTGAGTTATTAATTCACTGTGTATGCACATATTTCTGTTTTAACACTTACCAAAGTGTGACTGTTTACATTCTTAATGAGTTCCTATGCAGAAGGGCTGTGAATTAATCATACTGTACTGCCAGCGTCTGAGAGTCCCTGACACAGGGGAGGCGTGCACACATTTTATTGAACCACAGTTGTCTTACTTGCTTTGTAGCTTTGATGGTAATTAAACATTTAAAGTGAGATTTATTGTCTATGGTGTACACCTGAAGCTAATGCAAAATGCTATTGGATGTAAACTGTGGTTGGAAAAATATTTTTAATTAAAAAAATAAAATGAGATTTAAACAGACACAGGAGACCCTTCCAGAACAGTGTTTCTGTTTTATCCTGGACCAACCAAGAAATACCCATTGTACACACACAACTGAAACCAAATGTTAAGGAAAGGCCTTGCCTTGTGTGATGCCCTCTGATTAGTTCAATTTCATTATTTTTCTGTTCATTTAAAATAATGCCGGTTCCTTTAAAATCACTGAAATGATTCCAGGGTCCCCTAAGGGGTTGCCACCTGCAGTTTAAAAGATAACTCTCAAGAATGCAGGCTTCTTGAGAACAGGAACTTTATGTTCACGGCTATACTGCCGGTGCTTGGCACATAGTAGGTGTGCCGTAAATATTGCCAGAATGAGTGAAAGAATGGAGAGGTCCTTTTCCATAGGTCACAATTAAGAGCAAAACAAAGGAAAAGCATTACAAACTGCTTGCTACATTTCAAAGCATCAAGCATTGGAGGGGTCTACTAAGAAGAATACGATACATCAGCATCATGGAGGATAGGATGCAGGATTGAGTAGGGAAGGCTCAGTCTCGGACCTCATGCCGTTTAGAGCCCAATCCAAGGGGATGGACAGGTACAAGCAGGCCTTAAAAGAAGTTTCAGGGTTTTACCGAAATAGTTGACACCAGCCATAGACAACTAAAGTTAAGTGCTGCTTGGAGAGAGTTTTCCGGTATGGACGTGGCTATAGGACCAAGGACTGACGACAGCATGTGCCTCACCTATTTCTCATCACACCCATCATCAAACATGGCCTATATAAAACAGTTCAGTCTAAAAGTGATCGAGGGGCACTTGGTTCCCTGTTGGTTTGACGAAGTGGTGTGTTTATTTTAGCTAACCCTCTCTAGTAGTGAAAATGCGCGAGTGAGAACTGCTCTCCTTTCCGTCGCAGTGGCCCTGCTGCAGCCTGTGGTGCATCCTGAAAACTCAGTCTCTGGGCAAGCCCAGTAATGTGCTTTTGAAAACAAGTTTGCCTGGTCGGTAGGAGGAAGCTTTAGCTTTACACAAAAGACAGAGTGCACCGCATTTTCCTTGGTTTTAGGTTATCATGTAAGTACATAGTTTTGTGAACTCACACTCGAGTTCAGGATAGTGCTTAGGAGCTTTTAAGACTTACAGTCCTTAATCCAGCCAGCCTTAGGCTAACCTTAGCCTTTATCATCAAAACTGGGACTTGAGCAGGAAAGAGGGAGGGGGCCAAGTCGTTACCCGGAAACAGATGTAAATGGGGACTTGCCCCAGTGGACTAGAAAGTACAACTACCGTAGCTTTAGTGCATATGTTAATGTTTGGCTACCTTGTCTTGAAAAGAAATAAAAAGAAACTTTATAGAACATTTACAGAACTTGAAACACTATTAACTAAGAAACTACTGGCAAATCTTTTGTAATCAGGAGAGATTACTTTCAAAGATTGAAAGTATAATCAACAATTTATAAATAACATGGCATTGAAAATGTTTTTGTTATATAATTTCTTTCTAAGATCTAGAGAGGGATGTGTTTATTTTAGATAATAATCTCTAGTAGTGAAAAAACTGAACATTTTCTTAGAAATAATAATAATGGAGCGGAATCTATTCTTATAGTGTAAAGCAAGGGTAACAGACAGCCCTGGGTGTTCAGGATTTCATCTAAAAAAGAGACTAGAATATCTCAGTTCATTAAGTGAGGGTTTTTTGACTCGGCTTTATCACTAGCCCACCCCTCACCCCTAAGGCACTGTAGGTAGTATTTTAATGTAGTTCACTATTAAATAGCATTTACTGTAGGGTGATCTGGGACTCAGCCAGTGGTACCAGAAGGACCTCATATGGTAGTTTAACAGTGTGAACATCAAAGATAGTTTTATATGAGATGGCACTGTAGTAATTATCCCACCATCTCCACTAGTTATAGTTGATTTTGTATTTTTAATTCAGTAATCAAAACACCTTCTCTGTTCCAAGCATCTTTTTATGGAAGGAAATTAAATAAAACACTTGCTTTAATCCCCATGAACACTGGTTCTAGTTTTTTAGAGGAAACAGTCATACTTTGTACTCACATCATTTAATACTACCTTCTAAGGAAATCAAGCCCAGACCCCAAGTGGTTATATTAAATGTTTTAAGTTCCAGACTCAGGAGATAACATTTATCGTTTTGTTGCTGGCAAACAGGAAGCATAAAATTTTATTAAATCGATAAGGCAAATCACTGACTAAAATGAAGTTTAATGAAAGTTCTCTGTCAGAAGAATGGTTTAACGTTTTAATAGTATATGACTACAATGTAGCACAGTCCACTCTCTTCTGTACACAATGCTTTAAAAAGTAGAAATATTTAGGCCATTTTTTTTTGCACTGAAGCAAAATTGGACGCAAAAGGAATTGTACTGATGAATGTATGGCCTTCCCACATGTGTTAAGATGATAATTTTTTCTGTGACTTGTCTTCTCTTGTCTTTTACTACATTAACACTTTGGAATGCTCTGAAAAGCCTTCTAAACCAGTGACACTGGTTGGTGCCAGAGGAGGTGAAGAGTGCGTCAGCGGTCCTTTTTTGACCCTCTTCTGTGTAGTCAGCCTCTGCGTAGTCTTAGGAAGTGTGAGGCCAGAAGGTCCCGGCCCCAGAGTGAGATGGGGTTCTCCAGCTCTCTGTGCCTGTCCCTCGTGAATGGACAACCCTCCTGTAAACCACAGCCTTTCTTATGGAGACCCTTTGCTCAGATCTGCACTTCTCAAGAATATGGATAATGGCTTGTGGGAGTTTAGAGTCAAGTCAGCTCTGCCATTGTTTGCTATTCAGTTGTTTTTTTTTTAAGATTTTATTTATTTTAGAGAGAAGGAAAGGGAGGAAGGAGAGAGAAACAGCAATGTGCGAGAGATACATCGATCTGTTGCCTCTCACATGCCCCAGCCGGGGGCCTGGCCCGCAACCCAGGCATTTGCCCTGACTGGGAATCGAACCAGCGACCTTTCAATTTGCAGGCCACTACCCAATCCACTGAGCCACACAAGCCAGGGCTTGCTGCAGTTTAGTGAGTCACTGCTCCGGATTATTTGACTTCCACTCCTGAAGATTCTTGAAAGTTTGGAGAATTAACAGATAGCCAGAACTGATCTGCTGGAACAGAAATATTAGGGAAGGGTTATGTTGTCAGTAGACACGTGTGTTTGCTACTGCTGACAACTGATGTTTGCTGTGGGTCAGGCGCCCTTCAAGCACTGCATTCATATGCATTCACTCAGCCTGCACAACAGCTCTCTGCAGTAGACAGTTCTCACTTCCCTTTATCAACACAGAGAGGGTAAGTGTGTTTCCCCGGGTCGCACAACTAATAAATAGTGAAGCCAGCATTTGAACCAAGGTGTTCTGGCTCCAGCATCTGAATTGGAATCAAACTTTTGAGACAGATTGGGTGCCTGAAAAAGTTACCAAATATTTATGGAAAAAATAAAGCAAAGAATCTCAGGTTCCTGACACACAGTTCAGTGTCTTTTCCATTATAGTTCAAATGCGTCAACTTGTAATGCTTGGATCAACCTTTTCTGGTCCAAGCGATAATCTCAGAAGCAAATTCAAATGGAACAGAAGCAGTGTCCTTGGGGCCTGCACTGGCAGAGAGGGACGAGGGGACTTTCCCGACTGACCCTGAGGGAGAGACAGCCTGACACCAAGCTGACCAAATGAAACCCTCCGCACAGACAGACAGTTTGGGTGGCTGGGGACGTGCAGATGTGGTGGTAACTGCTGTTGTTTCATGGCTGAGAGACGCTATTTTGTGGTAGCAACTGGCTGGCTTACTGTTTTCCTTTGGTACGTTAGGAAGGCTTTAAGAACTGCAAAGTAACTCAGATGAAAACATCTGATTCCTCATAGAATCCCTGAGGGGTTAGCTAGTTGTCAGCACTGGGTGACCTTGAACGCAGAACCTCGCTTAGTGGATCTGCCCTAGTGTCCTGGGTCACTCCTGCACGCAGCATGGCCGTGGCATGAGAAAGTGTGGGAGGCCGGCCCCAGCGCCGCTGCCTAGAACTCCGCATCGCCGTGGCCTCTGCAGTTCTGTTGGAATGATGGTCGTCCTCAAACCCATCCCTAGTACTAGCTGCACCCTTGCATTTGGACCAAGCTCTAGCAATGCAGGTGCACGGTTCCCAGGTCACATCAAAAGCCAAGCTTTTGGTTAAATTTGTCCTGGATTGTCCATATTTTCCAGTTATGTAATTTTAAACTTTTAGCATCTGCTACTATTTAGACGACATCAACGAAGACATGCCCAACAAAAGTTAGCAGAAATCTTGCTAGCATCCAGTCATATGTAATTTAGCAGCTTGCCTTGTTTGTTTTCCGCGGATACGTGTTCTTGGCTGTAATTTCATGTTGCATATTTATGCAGTGTTTTCTGTTAGAAACTATCAGTGTTTTAGGGTATTCTACAAAAGCATGAATTTCCACGTAGCAAGTTTGAGAAGCTAGCTCTGTTGAGCTTTGTACAGAGATTTTGATCTCCCAAGATGCTATGTGCAAGGTTCTAAACAGTAGTAATTTGTTTAAGTAAACGACAAGGGATGGAAACCAAGATAGAGAGGCACTGAGGAACACTGTTAATGTCTAAAATCTTAAACTATGAGAGGGTAGCACTTACTTCAGCATGAATAGCAGCAGCACATCACTGTAGGGGAGTTCACACCCCAAATCATTCAGTAAAAGGCTTAGTCCTCGCGTACTTTTTTATTCTGTTTTGTTTACAGGTATCTCATTAAATCCCCACTTAAAATAGGCCTCCCACATATTGTCTGCATGGCCTTGGCAGGACTTGGAGGCAGAAGGACTGGATAAGGCACACTGACCTTGAATTAAACGCCTGTCTTCTGCAGGCAGCCTGCCCAGTTTTTAAAGATTGGGCTTCCAGGCGTGTTCGCTAATTATAGAGCGAGGAAGCCCTAACAGCGGCAGAAATGCTGGGAGGGCATCTCTCTGACCAGCTCTCCACAGAAGGCATCCGTTCGGGGAGGAGAAAAAATCACACCCAAGGAAACATCTACTTCACTTTATAATGTCAATTCTAAAAATTTCATCAATGATGTGCTGTTCTCATGTGTAAGAGGTGGCTGACCAGAACACATATATTAAGAGCTGTGGTTTTGATTTTTTTTTCTGTTCTTGATGTGTCATTTTTAGCCTGTTTTCTACATGTTTTTGAAAGCAGCTGTCTGGAATTAAGAATGTAGTCTGTAATTTGAGAAGTAACCTATTTAAAGATTTTTAATTTGGGAATTAGAGTTCAAGAACTAATTGGACCATCTTTTTCTTTTATATTATTAGGAAAGGACACTTTCCTTATGATGTCCTTTGAAGCACAAAATGTTTTATTTTTAACTTTTTCTTTTGTTCCTTATGCTTTTGCCATCACAACTAAAAGGCCATTGCCTAATATAAGATCATGAAAAAACCCTTTTGTTTTCTTCTGAGAGTTTTATAGTTTTAGATCTGACATGTAGGCTTTGACCTATTTTGAGTTAATTTTTACATATGGTGTGAAGTAGGAGTCCCACTTCATTCATTTGCTTGGATGTCCAGTTGTCCCAGATCTGTTTTTTCTTTTCTCCACTGAACTGTGAGGGCACCCCTGTCAAAGATCAATTGGCCACAAGTCTGTAAGGGTTTGTTTCTGAAGTGAGTTCTGTTCTGTCCTGTGCTGTTCTGTCCTGTTCATCTGCACGTCTGTCTGTGTGCCAGTTGCACAGTCTAGATCACTGTAGCTCTGTACTAAGTTCTGAAATCAGGACGTGAGGCTCTTCCAGTTTTTTCAAGGTTGTTTGGCAGTTACAGTTCTTTTGAATTTCTAGCATTGACCTGTCAACTTCTGCAAAGAGGGCAGCTGGGATTTTGATGAAGATTGTAGTGACTCTGCAGGTCCCTCTGAGGAGTACCGTCATCCTAACGACATTAAGTATTCTGCTCTGTGAGCAAGGAAGTTGTTTCCTTCAATTTAGCTCTTTAATTTCTTTCAAGAATGTTTTATAGTTTTTAGATACAAAGTTATATGATTGTTCTGTTAAATTTATTCCCTAAATATTTTTTGATGAAATTATAAATGGAATTGTTTTTTAATTTCATGTTTATGTTGTTTGTTGCTAGTATGTAGAAATACATGCCCTGGCTAGTGTGGCTCAGTGGATTGAGTGCCAGCCTGAGAACCAAAGGGTCACCAGTTCGATTCCTAGTCAAGGCACATGCCTGGGTTATGGGCCAGGTCCTCCAGTAGGGGGCGCTCAAGAGGCAACCACACACTGATGTTTCCGTTTCTCCCTCCCTTCCCCCAAATAAATAAATAAATAAACAAACAAACAAACAAACAAACAAACAAAACGGTTGATGTTTGTATATTAATCTTGTACCCTATAACCTGGCTGAGTTTGTTGACTAGTTTTAATAGTGTTTTTTTTTTAAGTGAATTCTTTATGATTTTCTATATACAAGATTGTGTCATCTGCAAATAGAGATGATTTTACTTCTTCTTTTCCAGTCTAGGTGTCTCTCATTTATTGATTTTTTTCTCTAATTGCGCAGGCTGGAGCCCCCAGTGTAGTGTTGCGTAGAAGTGGCAAGAATGGACATCCTTGCTTTCTTCCTGGTCTCAAAGCAAAAGCATTATATCTTTCACCATTAATGTGCTTTTAGCTGTTTTCCATAGATGCCCTTCATCAGGTTGACAAGTTTCCTTATATCCCTAGATGACTGAGTGTTCTCATCGTGAGAGAGTGCTGGGTTTCAGGTTAATTCTGGCCTCAGAATGAGTTGGGAGGTGTTCCCTTTTCTTCTGTCTTCTGGAGCAGTTTATGAAGAATTGTTATTGTTTAAATATTTGGTAAAATTCACCAAAATCATCTGACAATAGCCTTGTTTCTGTGTGGGTGGTTTTTAAATTACTAATTTATTCTCTCTGCTCTCATTCTCATTCATTATAAATCTGTTCAGATTCTAAAGTTCCTTCCTGAGCCAGTTTTGGTAGTTTGTGTCCATGGGTGAATCTGTCCATTCCTTCTCCGTTGTCTGATTTGTTGCTGTGCAGTTGTTCACAGGGTTACTTACGGCTCTTTTTATTTCTGTAAGATGAGTACAGAGATTTATTCATAGATTTCCAACTAATAAATAGTTACTTTAATCTCTCAAAGAAAGGAACCCTTAAATTGGGGGGCCTTTTTAGGGATAAGAATACAAAGAAACAGAAAAGCAAAAAATTATTGAGGCCCTTATTGTTATTGCTAACAGTGAGCAAGCCACATCAACATTAATTAGCATTGAGACAGAGCCTTGGGGAAAAATGATGTTAGGAGTGAGTAGCCTTCTACTCTTCAACAGTGTCCAGAGAAATATCTCTGGGTTAAGAAATCCTTTTCCTTTCAATTCACAGGCTTCCTATGACCTTGAGCAGAAACACCCGACCTAATTGTCCAGCTTTCCATCTGAGAGTGGAGCTACCACCACCACTTGCAAAACCACCAGGTCTTCGTTTTTCGTTGTTGTGCCTCAGCAGTTCTTTAGAAACCTTATGTAGGTCAGATCTCATTATTCTGAACTCCAAAGGACTGGCCAAATTTGGGGTGGAGCACTTTTCCCTTGTTTTTAAGTTCTCTCTTTTTACAGACTTCCCAATTTATAAAATGGGTCAAAACACACCCTTTTATTTTTTAGAATGTAAGGTCTTGACTGCAGGGGAATTTCAAACTAAAATAGTACAGTACGCACCCAGGCAACATGCAGGCACTCTAAGCATGAGACCCCGAAGCGTGGAAGAGATGCTTTTCCTTTGTGCAAGTGCAGGGGACGACATCACGCTGAGGGTCCCCACTCTGGCCAAGTGCATTCCCGTCCTAGCCCTCTTTTTACCCTTTGGCCAAAGGCACTGCTCGTGTGAAATTTTTCTTTTTCATGAAAACCTCACTATCTCTTAATAAAACATTTAGGTTCCCATTATAGACATTTATTATAAAAGCACTTTGGGGAGGCTACTTACTACTCAACTATAAAAGAGAAATTGTTAAAATTAAGTGATGTGAGACATTAAATGGAAATAAATGTTCAATTTACTAAGAGTTTAAAATGTTGTAGCCAGTGTTTTATTGTAGATGTTGTAGACATATCATATATGTGTGTATAACATATATATTTTTGGACAATATTCTGTATTTTGAAAGAGAAGTTCACATGTAAAAAAGAGAAAAGGTCACTAAAACAGAGCTGTCAGCATCCAGAACAAAAAAAATATTAAAGCCTGCCGAGCTATCGTTAAGGAAATCAACAGTGCACAGCCCAAATTACTGGTGGCAAACACTATAAACAATGGGATTTCTCAGATGGAAAAGGCAATTGAAGTCCTAGGAGGTGGCTGCCAAGGATACGGCTCACTGGGAACAGACCACAGAATGTGTGCAGGCTGGCTGGGCCACCTTGTATTTTCTCCCCTCTGAACGCCGGGAGAGGGTAGCAGGAGAGCAAGAAACCAGAAGCGGCATCTCTTCTGTTGAAAGGGGGCAAGGACTAGATCGTTCTCTTTGGTCCTCCTTTTTATTTTAAAAACGTTCAGACCCACAAGAAGAAGCTGTAAGAAGAGTACAGTCTGTACACTTTCACCCAGGTTCACCAGTAGAAACCATATTTGCTTTCTTTTACCCGCTCCTACGCCAAGTTCTGGCTGTCGAAGTGCAGGGATCAAATAGAATGAGATGGAGCGGGAAACCTGGATTCTTATTGCTAACCGTTGTACTATGTGTTAACAAGTTTTGTCTCCGCGTTTATATTTTTATCTTGTTTGTGTGGTTTTACACAGTAAAAAGTTGTAAATGTTTATGTTGCGTATCTGTTGTTTTCCTCTAAAATTCTAGGTTTTGCTTTACTTAGATTGGCTCTTCCCATCTTAAGAATTTTTTAATCTATTTTATTTCTTCTCTGTGATTATATTTAGACACACTAGAATTTTTAGATATATGTATTTTCATGCATAATCAGTTTTGTCAACATTTTAAATAATTTATCCCTTATCATTCATTTTAAACCCCATCTATATCACACACCAGATTGTACACAAGGATTTGTTTCTGTAATGGTACCATGAACACAGGTGTTGGGTGAAGGTTTTAAGTCACTAACAGAACTTTTACATCTACTTTTTTCCAGCCGGGCCAGGTGTAGCTGCTAGGACTTACGCTCTAAGCCTTAGACAACGTGCTTGTGCGTCCAGGGAGACCTTCATTCTGAGCCAGGGTGGAACCCCACCAGGGCAGGGCGCATGCAGAGGCACAGAGACGGGACTCAGTGGGTCCCTGTTGTGGAGCTTCAGAGGTGTGAGGGAAAATGCCAAGAAATGGGCTTAGCATGTGGAGTTGAGCCATAAATGAACAGATGTTCTGAATCTTTCCTTTTTTCCTTAGTACTGGATGAACGAGTACACCTCACCCATTGGAATTGGAGTTTTTCATTCAGGAATTGAAGTGTATGGCAGAGGTACGTGCACACACAATCCAAGTCACTTTCTCAAGGTGTCTTTCTCTAAAGGGGTCACAAAATCCTAACTATTGCTCTTCCTTTTCATTTCTTAACTGCTTCCATAACTTACTGCAGAAAAGCAGATCATTTTTCCATATTTATTTATACCATATTTTGGAAAAATGGCTAAAGTTGAATGTATTTGGGGAGAAAGTACCAAAGTATATGGGTGTATGTTTACTTAGTTATCTTTTATTCTAATGATATGTCTTTAAAAATTTTTTTGCTTTTGAGATTGTTATATCTTTAGAATTTTGTTCTAATATGTTATTGGAGTTCCTAAGAAACCTTGCACTTTGAAAAATAATATGATTAAAAACAATCATTTTGGTTTGAGAAGGGTTGGTTCTAGAGAGTGTCAAACTTGAAATACCAATTTCCTGAGGGAATTTCAGTCATTTGTTTTTGTAGACCTGGAAGTTCAGACGTTTAAAAATATCACTGAGCCAATCCTGCCCTTGATTACATCTAGCCTTTTGCTGGAGAATGATGGCCTTTGTCATTCATGAACTCAGCTCTTCTTATTCCCCGTTGCCCTTTGTTACAATGAACATGATGGAGCCGCTCCCACCCAGCACCTTGCTTCCAGCAGCTCTTGTTCTGATTCCCCCTCTTGGAGAAGATAATTCACTCCTGATTGAGTTGTAAGCAGTAATGGTGTGTGTCAAACAGATCACATGGCCAATTTCATCAGGCTTATAGAACACATTATTTTCAATGATAAACTCACTCTGTAGCAGAAATGCCTTTAATTGCTTCATGTAGGCAGGATTTGTGACCTCATGGAATATGTTACTGCCATTTACTCAGTTACCCCTGAAGACTACACAGCAGCTTTAGCCATTACAAAGAAAAGGCTCGTTTACGTAAATGTACCAGTGTGGTGTTTTTCATGTCCCCTTTTTACACTGTACACTTTCTAGGTGCTTCTGGGTGTGGTGGTGTTGCATGTTACATACATGTGGGCTGTAAAGATCTGCTGTTTAGGCTGCGTTTCACTTGAAAGGCTGCATCTACCAGATATTTCCAAAGAAGCAGTGGGGCTCCTGCTGAAGGTTCCCGTGGTCGGAGTATTACTGCCGGTGGGGTTACAGGATGGGGTTTGCTCCCTTGTTTGGCTCGGCTTCTGCAAAGTTGTGTGCATCCCTTTTCATCTGAATTTGTGTGCTGTGTTACAGTTTTTAAGTGCCCTCAAGCTTTAAACCACGTGACCATGCTCCTGGGAGGTAGATAAGAGCATGTGGCATTTTTTCCACTTTTCTGATGAAGAAGCCAAAGCTCAAACCTGCTAAAAATCACAGTGCTAATAACTAATAGAACTAGGAGTTGAACCCAAGTGTTCTTATATCCTAGTCCCTTGCTCTTTTATCTGCCTAATCATTGTTGCCTTTCATAAAACGGTTTAGGAATAGTCAGAAACATGGTTCAAAATGTGTCCATGTAAACTTGGCAGAGCTAGGGCAGAATACAGGGTGGGGCAGAAGTAGGTCTGCAGTTGTTCATATAGGAAGTAACACAAGAATGAATAAATAGTAGCACAAGAATACACACCGTGTTTCGTGTGCTCACAGCTAGCTGCAAACCCACTTTTGTCCCAGCCTGGGTATGTCTGAAGGTGAATGACGATACTTGAACGGAAGAGTAAACGGCTTTATGACTTTCCTTACTGTAACTGACAAAGGTAAAAATCCAAACACAGCCTTTCCACAGCCAACCTGATTATCTACAGTGTTTTATAAAATTCTGTCATTAAACATGTTTTAATGCATATTTCAAAATCAGGTGTTAAACACCTTTTTGTTACCTACATCATTGCTTTTTTCTGAAAGTTGTGAATTAAAAGTCAACTTAGTACCTATTGGTTCTTTCCCATGCTTTGTCCTAAGACCTTTTAATATTTAATAAATTTTAAGTGATACTAGTTCAAACATTTGTTTGGAATTATTTAAATAAGCCCACTAAGATTTGCCGCTGGGATATCCAAATACCCCGTATCAGAACTGTAAACAGAAGACTCGGTTCCACGTAGGGTTGGCACCTGCTGAGCCTGGGTGGACATTCCCTGTGGTGCAGGGGTTCCCTCCCAGCTGAAGGTTGGCGGTGGAGAGCGTGTGGCGGCACGTGTACATGTTAATTTGGCAGTTTATTTTTTCTTTTCGATTTTTGTTTATTGAACTTAGAGGAAGAGAGAGAAAAAGACATTTGCTGTTCCATTCTCTCATGCATTCCTTGGTTGACTCTTGTACGTGCCCTGCCGGGGGATCGAACCCACAGCCTTGGAGTTTCGAGACAACGCTCCAGCCACCTCACTGCCTGGCCAGGGCAGTTTATTTTTTCTTGAATGGGGGAATGGAATGGAATTCAGTTTTTAAGGTTTGCCAGTGTTTCTAAGAAAAACCAGGAGTTCAGCCCAGGAACTCTGAAAATTCGTTGTTGTTAGACATACTTTCCAGTAAAGCACGAGTTAGACATTTGATCACTTGAATTTGGAAAATGGCCAAGTGCTGCACTGACCGCCTACTTGTTCGGCAGGACAGGGGGGCAGAGCTTTGAACCACGTGACTGTGCTCACATGTGAGTGTCACCAGTGAAACAGGGCCAGCGTCCCCTCTGAGTGTCTCCCGTCGTTAGAGGTGTCGGGCCTGTGGCATCACCTCTTCTGTACCAGTAACGCCTCAATGAGATGTTTGTGAAAACATGAACGAACTGAGAAATATTTAGATGGTGTCATTATTATCCTCATCATTTATTAAAGCTAATTCAGCATTCTGGTTAAATTTTGTGTAATACTAAAAATCATGAGTTTTCTCTTTTCAGAATTTGCTTATGGTGGCCATCCTTACCCCTTTTCTGGAATATTTGAAATTTCCCCAGGAAATGCTTCTGAACTAGGAGAAACATTTAAATTTAAGTAAGTAGGGAGGATAATTTTTATTACACTGTTTTAGGTGCCACAGCTTGTTTTCAGGCACACAGAATCCACCCTGCAGGTGAAAATCTGGGGCGTTAAACTGTCTTCCACGTTGCTTTAGTTGCTGACGTTTTATTTTACAATCACATCTGTCGCAGCTGTTGTGTTAAGATGGGAGTCAGCCAAATAAAGTGCCTGAAATAACCTAGCTTCTTGCTTTCATTCAAGACCCACATAAGGTCTTCTGTGTGCTTTAAAAATGTCTTTACCTTGGTATAACAGGCTGTGCTTTAGAAAACATTCCTATGTCTGATTATTGCTACCCTTCAACCTCTTGTTTGGGGGAGGTGGAGGAAAGTTTTATTGCAACATACCTAACAGCATTATTAAAAATCTCTTCATTTTCTGAATGAAAGGGACACTGTGTAAATTTCAGTTACACGGTTGGTTAGCTGAGAACCTACTGTAAAGGCACCTGTGTTACATGTATGATAACCCTCAAATGTGTGGGTATGAGTGTATTCTGGAGCCTTATGAGCAGTAAACAGCATTGAAAATATGAATGCTAATGAGCAAATTTCCATTTCTTAATACAGGTTTGTATTTAAAGTCATGTTTAGAACCTTAGTTTCAAGGAGCTTCAAAGAAACTTCTGGGCTTGTAATAGTTAACTTGCTGAAAACAGTGAGAAATAGCGAGGGGTGGCTACGGCCCTGAGACCCAGTACAGGGCCACGCGTGTTCACCACCGCTGTGTTCGTGGTCCCCTTAGCCCAGGGACTTCTGCTGCCCATTTTTAACACGGGCCTGACCCTTGAGTCGGGGACACTGACCTCTTCCCCTGAGACTGCCAAAGGGAAAAATGACAGCAGCCAGCCCAGCCACAGCTGTCAGGTCTGCAAAAGTCCACTCTTGGTGTGCCGCAGAATTGCACCAATTAGTGTCTGTGTGCCGTGAGATGAACAGGGTTGGAAATGGCTGCCTCAGCCTGTCGGTGATTTGGTGCTTTCACCCACAGGAACGCTGCGTGAGGCCGTCCCGAGTCCACCCCTCAGGTCTCCCTGTAGTCACGACTAGATAAGAGAGCTTTCGAGGGTTTTCAGCTTTCTTGGATGCCTTACTTAATCTGACTAAATTCTACATGCTTCTGAATAATGCCTGTTACATTTCCAGGGCAGTAGTTGGGGGGGGGGGTTTGCCTTGGGGGTGTTTTTCATTTCCCCCCCCAAGAGAATCTGGCCAGCCACTGATGGCAGGTGTGATTAAAGGGGAGCTGGCACCCTGCAGCTGGTTTTCTAATAGTGTGACTGCTTACACAGTAGTTGTAAAAGCACCTGTGGGGATGCACTTTTAACGTAAGAATGTACTGTTCTGTAAAGAAAATGACTTTTGCATTTGAATTACTGAGAAGTGGTGTGCTTAAAAGTTTATTGCAGAAAAATAGAAACTAAAATAATTAACATTTTTAAAGTATCTCAATTTCCCTTTAGTTTTGTTACAGTAACCCTGCTTTGTTACATCTTGAATCATGATATTCCTGGAAATAAGTGAAGCTTTAAACATGCGTTTTATAAATACCTAAACCTCACACAGCTGTGTTTTCTCCTTTCTTTTCTTTAAGAGAAGCTGTTGTTTTAGGGAGCACCGACTTCCTAGAAGACGACGTAGAAAAAATTGTAGAAGAACTGGGAAAAGAATACAAAGGCAATGCCTATCATTTAATGCACAAAAACTGCAATCACTTTTCTTCAGCTTTATCAGAGGTAAATTAAATTTTATTCTAGGATAAAAGTTCTTCAAATAATATTTACTAGTATAATCACTATTGCACTGCATTTAGTCGATTCCTTTTTTCTGGGTCTTCGTGTTGTACAGAATAGGGTGTCCTATTTCTTTCTCTTGCACGGATGACCTTTCTGAAGTTGGCGGCACTGGAATCGGCAGAGCTTTGAACTGCGCTGGTACCCAGGCCTCTGCTGTGGGTAGAGAGCGGACACAAATGCCTGTCTCTTCTCATCCTATTTCATCTTATCACAACCTGAAACTTTGCTTTAAAGAAGTTAATGCCTGAGACACTTCTGCTTTCTAGCCACTCATATTTCTCACACCCCAAATTTTAGTTGCCAACTTGAAATTTTTTCCAAGCCCTTGCTCATGAATAAGTAATTCATTTCTCCTGTCTTGAAATTCAATTCTGCCAGCTTATCACACAGGCACTTACTTGCCTTCCCAATTCTTGAATCCCAAGCAGAAGACCAAAACTACATCAGAATTATAGGACCTTGAAAAAGAAAATGGAAGGAAGAAAGCAAAAGATTATCAAGTAAGGTCTAGAGAAGTAAATAGCATTGAAAGAGCTTCCCAGCTTCCTGAGTCCAAGCAGCTGGGGCAGCAGCAAGCGCTGCAGGAACTGTGGGGGGAAAGGCAGACGTGAGCTGCTGTCTCAGTGACCTGCCCGCAGGGAGGCTGGGCCCCCAGCCCTTTGCACCTCCTCAAGGCTTCCCCGGCACAGCTTTCAAACTGGACTGGGGCAGACCTTTGCCGTGCTCCTCGAAGTATGTTTTGAGGACCCTCAGCACCACATGGTACTTGCTGAGATGTGTGCACATCGCCTGTGCCCCCCTGCAGACGCACTGAGTCAGGTACTCAGTATACCACAGTCCCCGGGTGCTCCCCTGAACGGGAAAGTTGGGGAAGCATCACCAGTCTGATGATGCGCTGAAACCAGAGAGGTGGCCTGGGCGACTTTCAGGGGAGAAGGAAGGCAGTTCGGAGCTTCCATTTATAAGGAACACAGACACAGGTGGCTCATTGTTCATGGAACTGTGTCGTAGGCTAATCGAGTCACTGCCCCGGGGGTTGAGATGAAGTCCACTTCCCGTGAAGCACATGGATACATGGGGGAAGGTAGATTACCGAATCAGATCAGGACTCAGGAAGCAGAGGGCAGGAAATGCCTGCTCAGTGGTCAACAGTGTCTATTACACGCACTTGATATGAAGCCACACTTGTGTGGCTTACCTTCAACCATGCAAGTGCCCCTTAGTGTGTCTTGGGTGTGAAATGTAATGTAATACTTGTCTGTCTTGTGTGTTTTTTGAGTAGACCAATGGGAATGGTGTCACATAAGGTCAGTAACCATTAGGGCATAAGGCTGAACCTTTTGGGAGAAAAGTTAACATTGCTTCATTACAGGTGTCAGTTTTTGTGCATACTAGCTACTTTGGGGACATAACATACTTTGAAACCTCTTTCCTAAGTCATCAGCTAAGAAGAGAGATGGCACTTCTCTATCCCATGGTCATAATCTTTGGTATGTTCGGAGGCACAAATGCCAAAGGGACAGTGGAACATGGACTCAGTTAAGCCCAGAGTGGTCTGCAGAAGGAAAACAGGGCAACAAGGACGAAGTGAGTCTCGTAAAGGACCGAGTTGTCACTCTCTGAAGTAGGAGAAGGGGTCAGCCGGGGGGATCCCTCCTGACCCTCATTTCAGAGTCTGTTGTCCCTAGTAGAGGCTTCACCAGAGTCACAGAGCCAGCCAGGTCTTATCTGGGCAGATGCTTCTTTCCAGACCAGTACAAGCTCCTTGGAATACCTGGTTCAAGGACAGATGCGACAGGGTAGAATGAGCACCAGGAAAAACGGAGCGATAGAGGCTGGAGGGGGATAGAAAGAGTCTGTGAAAAAAGAGAAGTCCCGGATAGGAAAGCACCTCGGACTGGCTGCTCCTACGGCCCGGAGATCCTATTACTCTGCTACCACCTGTCTTCACGAGTCTGTCCTGCCCTGGTGTTCAGAGTGCTTCTGCACAGCTTCCGAGCCGTTGCAGGATCAAAGAAAGGAAGGGGCCAAGTGGAATCAGCTCAGCTTTATAGATGTGAGAAGTAAGCGACCGGACAAGGTGCTTCAGAAAGGAAGGAATGGAGCTGATGGTAGGGACCCCAGGCTCCCAAGTTAGGGAGCTGCTCGTTACCAGAAGCCTGAAGTCACATCACAGAGGCTAGTGTGCAGTGGCTTTTCTGAACACCCACCTCCCTACTCCACCCTCTGCTCCTCCTTGGCAGTGGACTGATCACCTTAACCTCTTCCCTAATAGAACACTTTTCCTCCTGCAGATTCTTTGTGGGAAAGAGATTCCTCGCTGGATCAATCGGCTGGCCTACTTCAGCTCCTGTATCCCCTTCCTGCAGAGCTGCCTCCCCAAGGAGTGGCTCACCCCCGCGGCGCTGCAGTCCAGCGTGAGCCAGGAGCTGCAGGAGGGGCTGGAGGAGGCCGAGGAGGCCATGGCCTCCGCTGCGGTGGCCAGTGCCGCGGCAGGCCCCAGGCCTGGGCGCCACACCAAACTCTAACTGTCCCCAAAGTCGCGTATTCAGAACTGTTTCTGGCAGTTGAATGTCACTAGTGGAAAGTAAAAGAGTAAGCATCCTTTGGATATTTTGTACACGAAGATGGCTCTCCCCCTAAATCCCAGTTTTTCAGCTCAGGATTATATTTGTAGTCAAATCACTCGGCGCAGGAGGGAGAACTTTGTATGAAGCTGCCCTCTGGTTTTTTAACCCACTTGTACACTTGGATTTACTTCTTTGTTTTATACAAGCTCTGCTAAGTTACGTTTACAGTATTCTGTACCGCTGTTTACAAAGCTCGCATGGACTCCTGCCGCCGCGAACGAAGAGAACCTTCGGGCGTTAGGCAGCTAACCTTCGTACACTCCTGACAGTGGCCAGAGCTACGGCGTAGACAATAGGCACACAAAAAAGTACTTAGGTGGCTGTCGTCATCCTCACCTGCTTAAGAGTTGTCTTTTAGTTGGTGTTTGTTTCTGTTGAGGTTTTGCTTCGAGGACGCAGAGAGGTGAAGGAGCACTCACGAAGCCTGGGGGCCTGGGGCCTCGTTCTGCTGAGCACGGTCCCACTCGGGGCCTGGTTCCTCTCAGCACCCCACTCCCTCCCACTCCGAGCAGCACATCCCGAGGTTCCCGCCCAACGGTCGCTGTCATTCCGAACATCTGTCCACCTCGGTGGGGTGGGTGCACATTCTTGTGTCCGTCTGGCTTTGACACCTCTGATTCTGTAATTAAGATGTTTTCCGTTAAAGATGTTCTGGCGAGTAACTGACAAGTGGTTTTGCACACGTGTTGGGGAGGGCTTCACTTTTATTTGAATACATGTTGATGTGCTCCCTGCACAGGATTTGGTTGATGGGGTAGGAATATCCTACATGGTAGCCTTCTGAGTAGCAGGATGACTTGACATTCAACTGCTTTTAACTATTCAGGCTACCTTTTATACTAGACCTTGAAAACTAGTCTAAAGAAACATACTCCAAAAAGGAAATTGTTTGATACTTTAAACACTTTACGTACCGTATCAGAAATAGCATGTGGAGTCTGCTAGTCTGTTATGGGAGTAGTTGTACCTCATAATAGAAAGGCTAGTCTCATTGACCTCTTGTGTAAAAATCACATTTTTCTATCCTAAAATTCATCTTTTTCTGTTCTCTCAAATGTATGTCTCTTACATAACATAACTAAGGATGGAATTGTCACCACAGATAAGTCCTCGTTAGCAAGGAATCTTGTCTGCTCAAGTCTATTCCCGGTTTGACCATTGGATGTAAGAGTCAAGTCATTACATGTCAAATTCAATTTTTCTGCCTTAAGAATGAATGTCCTACGTAAAATACTGGAGGCACCGTATAAATTATCCAAGGCAGTGACTTCAGCTTTTATATATATTGTTAGTTTTAAACCATCTACTTTTATTTAAACTTCTAGGTTGGATTGTTAGTGCTATTTCTCTTTATAAAGATACATAACTTTTAGTAAACTACATTTTTAACTTTTCCATAAGCTGATTTTTGATTCATTTTATCAACTTAAGCACACCTTGTTCATCGGGAAAATAAACCTTGAGTTGTAAGCATTGACCTGAGGAAAATGAAGCCACTTAACCTATTTGTGCTTTGACTGTTCTGTGTCTGGAGAGGAAAGCCTTTACAGATCGTCCTCAGCCCTCTAGGGGCGGTGCACTGGTTTTGAGAGATGTGAGGAAGCAGCAGAATATATGACCTTCATGGCAAGTTGACTTGGTTCAGGTCTAACATGAGATTAGAATAAAACACAGAGTCTAGCAGGTGATCTGTTCACTCAGAGAAGAGTCCTATCACCAGAACCCAGGTTGGTGAAAAGTATTTGATGCGGTTTGCTTAGGATTTTTTTAAATAATGTGGTAGATTAGTTTTTTCTAACTCGTTCACATACACAGTGACTTAAATCCTGGCTGCTGACCATGGAGGAGCGGCCATTCACTGGACACTTGTTGGTGAGAAGCCACAGCATCCTCAGCACACACAGGACCTTCTCGTGTTTTGTTGTATTTACTTTAATCTGCAGCGTTTGGAGCTTACAAATGGTGTCAAGGGTCCTAGTAGAAATAAATTGTGGCCCAAGGCCAATTACCATAGTAACAATCAGCAGATAAAAATTCTAGACTTGAGATTGATTACAACCTAAGTGTACTCAAAATTGAGAAATAAATATCTTTATGTAAAGTAATCTTATGTAAATCAGTTCCTTCTCTACAGTTCAAGACTGAGAATGGGTTTTGTTCACTAGCACTTAACCAGCTTTCCCTTGCCCTCAAAGGAGCATCTTGCTCTCACCTGATCCCTGTTAAGAAAAATCTGGTCCTTGAGATACATGTGATGTGATGGAGTCAGATACCGTCTTTGAGGTAACCAAGTGAAGCATACTTCCCATGGTGGGTTGGACAGTATATGGTGTGAGAGGGTTAGAAGCTACTGGTTTCTACTGTTTTAAATGCTCTTGGGTTTTTTTTTTTTTTCAACACTGAGAGGGCACGGGCTTCGGGCAGTGTGGCCTGTGGAGTCGAGAGGGCGGTGACGCTCTGACCCACAGCAGCAGGCACGGTACCTTCACCAGCACTTGCACAGCGCAGGGAATTTGGTTCCGCCAATGACAGCATCGTGTGCACGCGGAGCGTCAACACTGCAGTGGCTGCGGGACTCTGTCCACAGCTTCTTTCCATCCCCAAATGGGCAGAAACGCATTGGCTGCTTCAGGGTTCTGATGCGTGTGTCTTCTGGCTCTGTGTCCATCAGCTACTCTGCGGTTCTGACACGTGCTCCATTTTCTTTCACTGATTACATTTGAAAGACTTGGGTTTCGTTCAGCACACTGGCCATACTGCCGTCCCACCGCTAGACTGCATCGTCTGCTCGGTCACCGCGCACGCGCCTTCTCTGTTTGAAAGGTGTCACAGCTGTTGATCTTCGTGAACCTGAGGACCGTTCTTGTGAAGCTGGATGCAAATGTACTGTCATTCATAGTGTTTATATAAAAAGTACCAGGAATCTTCACTTTTGCTACCTTGATATAGCATCAGGCTATCATGTTGACAACATTGAAATACATCAATTTATTAAAAATACTTTTGTAAGAAAAGTTTTAAGAGTGCTTTCTGACCTCCAAGAAACGGCAACTGGCGTGGTATTTGCGTTGGGGATGGGAGGTGGTTTTTCAAACCCGACACACCCATCCACTCTGCAGAGACTGCCCAGCCCACTCCCTCATGCATTTATTTCTCTGGCAGTCACATGTGCGTCTCTTCACGTGCATTCCTCGTGAGCTCAAGCCCATGGCCAGCTTAGCTGCCAAGGAGAGCATGACCACAGCCCCTCAGAGGCGGAAGTAGGGCTGGGAAGGGAGAAAGTGCCTTCTCCCCAGCAGCAGTGTGGGGAACACTTGCAGAGGAATCCCCTTTGTGTGCACCCCAACTGTCCCCCATCCTGAAGCAACAATCTCCAGGAGCCTGGGTGACCGGGCCCCTCCTTTCCTACAGACCTGTTCAGCTTGGGCCTAACACCTCCAACCTGACCCTCCCCTTTCTCCTCCCATGGCCCTTGTGCTAAATAAACAGCAGTGGCCTCATGTGGTTTATCAATGTCCACTCTCCTAAGTAGGAATCATCTCGCCTCAAGGACAGGAATCTAAAAGGGACCTTCCCCCCATTCTAAAGAGGTTCCTAATATTGATAAGAAGTTGGTCACAAATTCAGATCTGACCTGGTCTTGCATGCAGAAAGGATGTCAGATATACTGAGGGACAATAGTTTTGTTTATCTGCTCCTGAGGTTCACCTTATCACCTAGATACTAGCCGTGGAAGTTGGCAGAAGTCTGTTCTAATAAAGGTCATTGGCTTCATGCATGACTCTTTAAGAGGTCAATCAGTGGGCTTCCCTATAGCCACTAATTGACCTCTGAACCCAGAGAACTGCCAAGCTCCATTGATGAGGGAACGGCAGAAGCCGAAGACTCACTCAGGAGTCTCCAGTATTCCTCTGCTCTCCCTCTTTTCCTCCAGATCTAGTTTTTCAAACTCCCGGCGTCCCACCCCCAAGCTTTGGTCCTGAAGTTGCTTCACACAAAGGAGAGAGGTAGAGTTCGCTCACAGTGGTGGGTAAAGACCGCGGCATCCCGCTCGTACATGTTCTCTTCTTTTTTTAATCCCTGGATCATTGCACAGACTGGGACTGAAAGCCACCACGGCCCCCACCTGCTTCCTGCAGGGTTTAAGCAGAGACAGTCCGGTCCCGAGGGGAGCGCACAGGACAGAGCCAGTTTACTTTGCTAAAAACGTAGACGCCGGGGTCCAAGTGCATATCCCCCCCCCCCCCCCGCCACGTCCATGTCCTTTCATTCACACGGGGCTGGATTTGCGTTCATTTCTTGCCTTTGGCAAACAAAACAAAACCGGGGCTCCGGGGAGGGTGCGGGGTGGCACCTCGCGGCCTAGGCAGTGCCCTGCGCGCTCCAGCACGAGCAGTGGGATCTCCTCCAGCGGCTCGGGCCGCCGCCTCCACGCGGCCAGCACCCGCTGTAGCCTCCGCAGGCTCGGGGCGCCCCACAGGCCGCCCGTACTGGGCCTTGGTCCGGCGAGGGGCCCGGGTCGCGCCCCGCTGGAACAGCCGCCACCAGCACCAGCGGCCCGAGCTGGAGCCGCCGGCGCTGCTCGCCACGCGCAGCCCGGCCGCCTGGGTCTCTCGGCGCTTCGGGCCGCCCCGTGTCAAGCACGCCAATGTCCCCAGCAGCTCCAGGCGGCCGCCACCACGCAGGGCGCCGCAGGACCCTGCATCCGCCATTGGCGGCCCGGGCCTCTCCCCAAGCGCGCGGGGCGGGGGCCGGGGCCCAAGTCTGAGTCCCGAGAACCGACGGGCGAGACCACTGTGCCCACTCGGCGGAGGCCTCCCTCCAGGACACGAAGTTGCTCCCTTTCAGTCCTGGAGTCCCTTTCTGTCCCCTCCCCAGGACTGCGCCTGGGGCCTAACCCCAGGTTTAGGTTGCCAAGGAAAGGCGAATGGTGACCTCACAATGTGCAGCGGAGCGCGTCCTCCCCTCCCCGAAGGAGTATGGAGCGCAGACCCCCACCCCAGCTACTGAGGGGATGCCAGAAGCCAGCGTCCCACCTAACTCCCCAGGCCACCGACAAATCAGCCACGTCCCCGTCGAGTCGTTTTCGGACAGGACCTCCAGCAGGTGGCAAGGGAGTGGCTCAGTTCCAGCCTGGCATTAACTCTTACACTAAGCATCTACCCCCTGATCTACGAACACAGGATCAGGGCTTCGGTTTGTGGACTGGGTTCAGGTATTTGTATTTTTCTGCCAGCAGGGAACCAGAGTTTCTAGAAAGATCTCCAAAGATTCTCTGCATCAGGCCTCACCCAAAGGCTTCCTCCTTGTAGAATTATGACAGGCTCTTTTTTCAATATTTTTTTTTCCTGATCACAAACAGAAGATTTTTGTAGAAAAAAAATGTTTTTTTAAAGTACAAAAAAGAAAGAAGACATCTTTTGTCCTGCCTCTGTATATACTTTTTGCACCTGTCAACTTTCTCAAATGCAAGGAAAAGTTAAAAATCACAACAGCTGCCGTGTATCATGCTTATTTACGTGCTAAGCACTTCGCCTAACATTTTGCCTCATTTTTGGTAGCCCACTGACAAGGGAGTCCCAATGGCGGCTCCGACATCCACTAGCTTTACCTGTGGACAGTTACTGAACCTCGCAGCACCTCGGTTTCTTCTTCGGTGAAACTGAGACAGCAACCAGCCTGCCTCTGGGGGTGGCCTTGAGAATCAGATGCGATGACGCATGCAAAACACTCAGCACATGCTGGGCACACGGTAAGTGCACTGTGAGTACGTTGTTAGGACACAACCCTCGCAAGTCGAATGAAGTGAAGACAAACTCCCATTTTGCAGACTGAGAAAACTAAAGCCTGAAGAGGTGAAATCGCTGACCTTAGGGATGGCGTAACTTGTAAGTTAAGGAGACAGGATTTGAACCCCAAAATCTTTGAACCCCGGGATATTGAATGACGATGCTGCTGCTGAGCTTTTGACTACTCACACTACCAGTAGAGTGCCCCTTCTTCTGGACTAGCCTCCCAAACGCCCCTGGTCAATAGTTAGGGGTCCGCATTTAACATTTGTGTAGCCTCTTGGTAGAAAAAACAGGACATAAAAAGCCAGCTATCCAGTCCTTGTTTCTAGCAACTTGTAAAATTTCTAATATCTGGGTGCGAGCCTTTTGGTCTTCATCACCCCGAGCACACCCTAGGTGTCCTTGGCCTGACTGCACAGAGCTGACCCTCTAGAAGAGCTTCCAGTCGTTATTTGTCCCATCCCCCCTTCCCCACAACTGCCTCCTCTTTGGACTCAGGCTGTCTGTGCTTCCTGCCTCCGGTGCCAAAGCGTCAAGTGCAAGGTAAATCCTGACTGGCAGACTCGGCTGGGAAAGGAACAACAGGCCCCCAGCGGGGCATTATTTACAGGGACAGCGCCAGGATGAGCAGCCAAAGATGCTAGCTCCCCGCAGCCTGTGCACAGAGACAGAAGGGGCCAGGTGACTGCCACCGAATGGGGGGACACCCTGTTGCTGAGGAGCTCATGCAGCTAGGTGACGGCCCTCCATGGAGGGAGGACAAGGCAGAAAGTCACATGCGTCATCAGAACCCGACAGGTGATGAGAAATCACATCACCACAGGCTGCCAGGACGACAGGAGGCCAGTGGAGATGGTCCAGAGCTCCTCACATGCCTCCCAGGCCCTCATGCTCCTGGAGGCTTCAGGGGTGCTCTGCCAAGATTCAGATTCAGCCACACACTGCGAGCTGGGCCCAGGTGGCCTGTGTGATGTGTGCAAGGTCCCCAGGCCGACATGACAGAGCCACTTCACCGCACAAACCAGTCCACGTGCTCCCTGAGCCGTTTTCTGGCTGTTATGAGCTGAATTGTGTCCCACCCCCCAATGTCCACAATTTGAAGACCTAACCCCTAGAACCTCAGAATGGGACTGGGTTTGAAGACAGGATCCAAAAAGACAACTAAGTTAAAGTGAGGTCATGAGGATGGGCCCTAATCCAGTACGACAGGGGTCCTGAGAAGAGATTAGGACCCAGACACAGAAGGAAGGTCGTATGAAGGTACGGGTAAAAAGCTGCCAAAGAGAGAGGCCTCAGAAACAACCAAACCTGCCGACACCCTTGATCTTGGACTTTCGGCCTCTGGAACAGTGAGACAATACACCTCTGGGGTGCACAACCCTGGTCTGGGGTGATATCCTGGCAGCCGTAGCAGACAAATCCAGGGGCTGACTGGCCTCGCCTCCCGTTTTGCCTCAAAGCCCTGATTCCCAGGTTGCTCCTTTCTCAAAGTGCAAGGAGGCGCCTCCCTGGCCTCCCAGTGTGGGGGCTTCTCTGTGCAGGGGTCCCTTAATGTGACCCCTGCAAGACCTCGGCATCTGCACCTGCTCTCGGCCACCCCGTGTCCCCAGTCCTCAGACACACCTCAGCCTGGCTTGGAGATTAGAGTTTTCAGACCCCTACCACCAAACAGCCCTTCTGTCCTAGAGGACCCTGGGTCCAGGGTGGCCAGATAAAATACAGGATACCCAGTTAAACCTGAATTTCAGGTAAACAACAAACAACATTGTTTAAACCGTTTCACTCCCATCTCTGCTTGGTTGGAAGAGAGTTGGCCAAGGGTCGCGTTTCTTTCGGCACTTTTGTCTTAAGGAAAACCCTAAAATTTGTTTCAGCCAACAAATCCCTTATTTGACACCCAGTCCCCAATGCAGCCTCAAAAGAAAACATTTGGGTGGGCAGGTCGTGTTGTTTCTGAAAAGAAATGAAGGGTGACATCTCTGTGGCTTAGCAATGGCCACGACGTGAAGGCCAGGCAGACTCTATTTCTGAGACCTTCCCGGCCTCTGGAGGCGTGGGGAGACGGCGGGTATTGGAAGGGGTTCTCTCCCTCTTTTGCATGTGGTGACATGTCCACCCAGCTTGGGAGGAGCAGGTCCTGAAGTTGCTCCATTGTCCCCATGTCTCCTTCAGGGGAGAAGGCTCTCCCAGGAGGGGCTCAGGGAGGAAGAACTGGGTGCTTGTCCCACTCACCACCCCCTTCTGTAGTAACTGCTTCAGCCCCTGACCCCGGTGTTCAATTACCATACTCCTCCCAGGCCACACAGGCCAGGACCCAAAGTGCGGCCGAGAAAAGGTCTCACCCGAGGGCTGGAATTGGGGAAGAGCCTGTGGGTGCAGGACCTGCGAAGCCACGTGGATTTAGGGGTGTGGGCACCATCGTGCATATGAGAACATGGGTATGAATGGGGAGGGATCTAGCCCTTCGAGGTACTCAAAACCCTTTCAAGCAAGAAATATTCATTCCACTGGACGGGACAGATTAAGATTTTTCAGAACACGGGACGCAATTTCCCAAGGTCAGACAATAACTCACTAGAAAACCGGGCTGCAATTTGGATTTCTCAAACCCAAAGTCAGCTCACACCCTGTGAACAGGACCTGCAGTCTCCCTGGGAATGCCACGTACCGCTTCAATTACCCAGAAAACGTGAATTCAAAATGCCCAACAGTGCTCGGTGCCGGGCAGCAAGATAACCTGGAAATCTAGGGGGCTTATCAGAACACCAGCGTTCAGCAGAACGCTGCCAGCCCCTGAAACTGCTCCACCTTCCAAAGAAGACCTTCCAAATTGTGGACATTTTAGGTGGTGGGCGTTATTTTCAGCTCTATTTTTAGCTTCCCAGTTCTATAAAAGCATTGGTAAAGACAGAGAAAGGCTATGTGACAGATCCCTTTAAAGTGTGAACTGCTCACCCCGCGTCTCTGAGACAGAAACACTAGCATTTCTCAGGCTGTACCTTTTTTGGAGGGTAATACAAGTAGATTTTTTAATTTTTACTTCTTCCTAGTACAATACTTAACACGTTGTCCCTGGAACATTCCTCAAGGTCTGTCAATGAAATCAGTAACACTTAGTGTTTTTTCAGGCATGAAGTTGTTGAGAAATCTGAAAGAAAAGGATCTGGTGTTCCTTGATATCCTAATTTAAAAACTGTGGCCAGAAGGGTGTTCACAGCAAAGAACCAAGTTGGTGGCTTCGATGTCTACAAGGAGTGCACCTCAACCGTATCTCCATGCAATGTGACAGGACCATCTCACAAGGGGCAAGTCACAGGAGTCCCCTTAAACTCAGTGTGGCCCAGCCTGCACCTGTCACCGTCCATTCCAGCAACGTGAACACAACTGAGGGAGATAATCCGCCTACAGAAATCAGCCCTTTCAGAGTCGAGATTCAGGGAAATGAAAGCTGTAATAAGGAAGCTACCAGAGGAACCGAAGGAATGGGGTAGGGCTGGAGGGACTATGGGGTGTTGGCCCCGGCCAGGGTACCGCCTGAGAAGTGTGGTTCTTCCTGCAGGCCAGGGCTACTTCCCCATGGCCACTTGTCTAGGACAATGGCTTTATGCCACCTACTGAAGATTTGTGTCCCTGGAGCTGATGAAGGGAGCCAGCTCAGGAGCAGAGAGCACACCCCTGGGGGGCACTTCTCCAAGCAGCCAGCTGGCCCTCATCACCATCATTTCTAATCCCGGGGCGCTCTCCTGGGTCTAATTAGGGAGATTGGTGTTGCAATCCCCCAGCCACTGGTCACCAGGGACCTCAGAGAAACTGACCCCCACCAGTGGGTCAGAGGGTTTGTCCCCAAACCAAGGCACAATGCAGACAGCGCCTGAAATCCAAGGAAGCAGCCTTGGAGGAGCAAGGGGCTTGTTTTCAAGCCCTCGCTCTGCCCCTGCTAGTGGGAGGTTTCCGTGCTTTCCTGGGCCTTGGTTTCTTCCTCTGTAAAATGGAGATGATTATAATGTCATCTTCAGAAGTGTGAGAATTAAATGGGAAGTATGAAAGCACTTGGTTAAGTGCGGTAATGAGGAAACGGAGGCTCGTTGTGCTATATTAGCACCCAGCACACGGTCCTTTATGTAGAAAGTACTTAAAAGGAGGATTCTCGTGATTATTTCCAAATATGCTGGTCCTCACCTTCCCCACCCCCCTACCTGCTGCAGACCTTGAAATGAAAGAAAACAAAAGTCATGAGGTGCAAGGGAAGGAAGAGTGTGGCCTCTGACCTCTAGTGGGGGCTGGAGATTCGGGAAAGTCCCTGAGATGTATGGAAGTGAAGGGACCATGTGTCAGCCTTCTATAGTCATCTGATGCTGTCTGTCCTTAAAAAAAAAAAGTAAAAACCAAATCAGGCCTTAGTTTCCAGGCAACCATGTTCGTGGAGTCCCACGTTGTGGCATTTCTTTGATGTGTGAATCATACTCACAGCAAACTTCGGCAACTCCGTGCAAAGAGCCCAGTTTACACTCAAAGTGGTGAGAATTTAGAGGGATTCCTTAACCTTGTGCCACAGACTCGTTTGGCAGCCTGGTGAGGTCCACGGACCTCTTCTAAGAATGATGTTTTATTGCATTGAAAATAAAATACAGAGGATTCTAAAGGAAACAAGTCAAACACGTTTAAAATTTGTGATAACCTCTTTGCTTCATTATAAGCACACGTAGTAGCGAGATCAAGCAGCAGGTCTAATAAACAATCCAAATTGCGGAAGTGGTGAATGCAAACAACTCGTGGTCCCTGAAACAGCAGCAATGGGACATAGAAGTGACTTTTGTGGGTGACAGTCCCAGGGACCGCCGATGCCACCGGCCTTTGTTGGCTGCATTTATATAAATGAAGGAAACGCTGGGTCTCAGGGGGATGCTGGTGAACTTCTCATCTAAGTCCACAGACCTTCTGAAATCCACCCACAGTTCCCAGGTTCCTTAGAGCCAACAAGTCAAGGTCCTCAATAACAGAGAGGATTTCCCTCCCTGCATGACACGGGATCAATGCATTTATGATTTATTCGCTGGGCCGTCGGGAGCCTTGACGAAGCAGAGTCTCAGGAAGCCATACTAGTAGTGGGTGTTGAGGTGTCCCAGCCAGAATTAACACAGAAGATGAGTCCAGACAACAGGACAGAAAGACAGGGATGCAGAGGGAAAGAGAAACGTCTAGGCTTTAACCCTCCCCAGGGCCGGCCTCACTCCAAACAGGGTGCTCGGACAGGGCCACACCCCTTTCCTTCATAGTCCGGCAAAATTTTTCCTTTATCCTCACCCGGAGACGCACCTCCACTGATTCAGAGAGAGAGGAGGGGGCGGAGAGGGAGAAACACTGATGTGACAAAGAAACGTCTATCGGTTGCTTCCCACATGCGTTCCCACTGCGGATCAAACCCATAATCTAGGCATGTGCCCTGACCGAGAATTGAACCAGCAACCCCTTGGGGACACAGACGACACTCCAACCAACCGAGCCACCAAACCAGGGCAGCCGATGCTGCTTTACACTCAGATCTGCCTTTTCATCCCCTCCCCACTACGCCTCCTAATCCAAGCATTCAACACTTGGGGGCCACAGGGGCTTCCTCACCCCTCCAGAGTGTCCTGTTCACTGCTGTCAGACCACGCATCTTCATGCGGTTTTCCCCTCTGCCGGGGGAACCTGCTAGCATCTCCATCACCCCCGGCCCCAAGGTCCACATCTCTTTCTGGCT
This sequence comes from Macrotus californicus, assembly GCA_007922815.1. Taxonomy (NCBI): domain Eukaryota; kingdom Metazoa; phylum Chordata; class Mammalia; order Chiroptera; family Phyllostomidae; genus Macrotus; species Macrotus californicus. The sequence continues at coordinate 78,603 of VMDR010001481.1, read as the reverse complement.
TTCGGGCACTTCGTGATTTCATTCCGCCCTTCCAGCCAAGCGTCTTGTCTCCACTCGGCACTGCCCAGCTTCGCGGGGACATACACACACACTCTGCCTGCCACACCCACTGAGTGCAATGCTGCGCCCATTCTCTGATCCTGTCCCCTCACTCAGCCATACTGAACCCTGCCCACCCTCGAGACCCACCTGAGATCCTTGCCCCCAACTGAGCAGCGCTGACCACCGATCGGCCGTCTCTCAACCTCCGCGCCTTGGCACTGATGTGTCCCTGACTGTTCCATGTACCTTGGGTCTCCAACTGCTCTCTACACACCTTGAGGACAGGGAACCGTATCATATTCCCCTTTATTTCTCCCTGGGCCTAGGGTAATGCTGAGCACACAGAAGATTCTTGTCGCTGGTCAAGGTGTAATGAGGCGGGGACATTTTTATTGTGTTCAGTCTCTTTGGGAAAGTACTGCATGTACTGTACGTGACAGAGATGCTCTGACAAGCTCCTTGAGGCCTCTCGGAGCATCCTCAAGTAACCAAGATTACAGAGTCCTTTACAAAGTGTGACCAGAAGAGCCCTGAAGTGGATTTTAACAAGCTTTTTGAAAATGTGATTACTGAAGACGGTAATGAGATCTTTTTCTTTGCCAAGGGGAGAGTTTTTCTTCCTGAAATTCTCAGGTCAGATTAATCCAAGGTATAAACTGAAGAGAAAATAATTATGTAATCCCTCTGCTTCATCTTATCTCCTTTTAAAGGAATATAAACTACCAGTAATATGCTCGTGAGGACTTTAATACGTGAGTCATAGTGTGAATCACCGCGAAGCATCAAAAGGCCCTGACTGGGAAAAACGGAATTCTATTCCTGTTCCCACACTAACATAAAAAACTCCCCTCCCACGGAGGCTGAACGAAAAACATGGGTCTGCAGCAATGAACTTGAACTTCTTTTCTTTATTTCTTCCCAGTTTGACTTTCATGGGCATCTGGGCTGGGATGGCCCCTCCCCCAACACGCCCTTTAGGGCTCTCTTCCACTCGGATGTCATTCTCACTGGCTGGCTCTTCCTCCCTCTCACATTTGCTGTTATTTCCACAAAGACAACAAAACGTTAACCAGTAATTTTTACAGTTTACGAAGCCCTTTCATGATGATCTCATGTGAGCATCTTAGCAACTTTATAGGGAACTATAAGTTATCACTCATTTCCACAGATCAGAAAACGTGGGCAGGACAGAGGTTAAGTGACTTCCAAGTCGGTGCTTGCTGTACCAGGTCGAGACCATCACATCCCTCACCAGCTTGGCGGGCACCCACCTGGGTGGCAGTCACAGGACGGCGGAGCGGTGGGTGGTGAGCCGCTAACGCACACTGAGAGCACACAGGACGTTTCTGTTATGACCAAGAGCACAGGAGCTTCCAGGGATGGCTACCCGGTGCAGAATTCAACACCACACACCCTCAGGCCAAGGTGCCCAAAGAGCAAGAGCCATGGCGGGCACCCGAGTAAAGTGAGGATTCCAAGGGAGAAGGAAGCTCACCTCTGCTAGTCTAACTATGCAGGGCAGGGAGGGCTTCTACCCATCCTGCCCCCTCAAACACAAATGTACACATGCCTGCTCTGTGCCACTGCCCCCCTGCTCCCCAGCTGTAAGTTACTGGTGCAAAACCAGCTCCTCTTAGACTGAATGTTATAAAACACAAGTCGGCTCCCCAGGCAGCATGCCCATGGGCCTGCGCAGCTTCCAGGCTGCACGCTCAGACAGAACACCTCGGAGAGCTGAGCAGCCGTTCACTTGAGGGGCATCCACCTGTTACTACTGCCTAGGCCTGCGCAGTGGGGGAGAAAGGCGTGCTGTCACAACCACCCACCGGGACTCAGTGCAAAAGCAGAGTCACTGTGTCCTGCTCGCCTTGCCTCGCCTCCCTTTCCTAAGGGTCACCTTTGGGGTCCCTTCCCCAAGCTCTCGGCACCTTGCATAACATGCCAGAGACCCTCTGTGAGTGGCCAAGAGGAGCACTGGTCAGCCTGGCGTGGGCGACCCCGGCTTCCTTCCCTAGCCCTAGATCCCCTCTCCTCTCGTCTCCGCCACCCCCCACCACCCCAGTCATGCCTTAACCTTGCCGTCACCAATGCCTGCAGCCCCTCCAGGGCTCACTCCCAGACCACCTCCTCCATCCATCGGCTAACTCCCTCAGTACCCCAACCCCAGAAGTCCTATGACTCCACTGAGACCCACAATCACACAATCCTGACACCCCGCCGCTGTCCCCTAGCCTCCTCATGTCCTTTCCTGTCGCCTCCTCTACCTGCTTCCGTGACTAAAAAGTATGATCACTAGCTCGCTCGTGCCCTCCCCTCCCTCTTGATTGACAGCGCTCTTGATGAAGCTGTAACCCTGCCTAAAGCTCACTGTCCCTGGCTCTGGCCCTGTACCCTGGCCCCTCAACTCGGGGAAAACACACAATCCCACTCTCCTCACCCTTAAATTCGTGACAGTTGTCGAGTGGGCCCTGAGTGATGCCCCCCCACATACGTATCACACTCACCGAGCCTGCCATCTCTCTCACCCACCGGATGATAATTTCATACCTGCTCCTCTCTCTCCAAACCCCCAACACCTCCCCAGCCTCCCTCTCAGCAACCTGGCTTCCTGCTTCACCATGAAAATCGAAGCCATCAGAAAAGGACTCCCGCACGCTCCCACCACCACCTCCACCTGCCCCTACACCTGCATCTGTGAACCTGACCTTCTCCCCGTCACTGCGGTGAGCTGCCCTGCCCTGGCCGAGCCCGCCCGCCAGGATGGGGTTCCCCCGTCTCACCTCCTCAAGGACAGGACTCCAGCACAGCTGTCTTCTCCCTCTACTGAGTTACCCCTACCAGCATATAAACACACTCCTTTCCCCCACCTTAAAAAGAAAAGACAGGTCTACTCCCCTCTCCCCACTCCAGCTACCACCTTGTTTCTCTTTCTGCTTGTACAACAAAACTCCTTGAAAGAACTGCATAGATCGTCCTTCTCCCATCCCCAATTTCTGTCTTTTCTCTCCTGAATCCACTGCAAACAGGCCTTCACCCCACCCCTCCCTCCACTCAGTCCTCAAGGTCACCTCTCAGCCCTCCTCTTGCTACGCCCACCCCACTGGTGACATTTCACACAGCTGCTGTTCTCGCCTTCTTGAATCTCTTTCCCCTCTGGGTGTCCCAGATCACCACACTCTCCCAGCTCTCCTCCTACCTCCCAGCCACTTTCCTCAAGTCCTCTTGTTGGTGCTTTTTTTTTTAGATTGTATTTATTTATTTTTTAGAGAGAGAGGAAGGGAGGGAGGAAGAGAGGGAGAGAAACACCAATGTGTGCGAGATACATTGACTGGTTGCCTCTCACATGCCCCCCAGTGGGGACCTGGCCCACAACCCAGCCCAGTGCCCTGACCAGGAATCGAACTGGTGACTCATTGGTTCTCAGGCCGGCACTCAATCCACTCAGCCACAGCAGCCAGGGCTTGCTGGTTCATTTTCACATCCATGATCATTAAACGCCAGTGTGCTCCAGGCCTCAGGCTTAGGACATTTTCTTTCTCACACCTATAATCCATTCTACAGAAATCTCATCTCGTCTAATGGCTTTAAATCTTATGTACATGATGAGGATTCTCAAATTTTTATGTTCAGCAAGAACCTTTCCTGTGAGCGCCAGACCTGCACATCCAACTGCTACTTGAAATGCACTTGAGGATGTTTCACAGGCCTCTTGCCAGGCCCCGCACTGAGCCCCTGGATCTCCACCTGCCAGCCCCTCAGGTACCTCCATTCTTCCAGTTGCTCAGACCGAAGACATGGCTGCAGTTCTTGGTTTCCTTCTTTCCCCCCACATACCCTGTTTGTTAGCAAATGTCCTCAGCTCTACTTTCAAAGCACATCCAAAATTCAGCCGCTTTCATCTCCCCCACAGCCTCCACCCTTGTCAAACGGCATCGTGCCCTCACCTGGAAGAGCGTAAGGGCCTCTGAACAGGTCTCCCTGCTCCTGTCTTGCCCCCATAGTCTCTTCTCAGTACAGCTTCCAGAGTGATGTGGTTAAAGCCCATCCCCCCCCCCGCCCCCCGCTCAAAACCCCCCAGTGCATTTCCTTTTCATGTAGAGAAAAGCCATGGACCCTAGACTGGGTGTACAGTCCCCCTGACCTTGCGCCTTATCTCTCGGCCCTCAGCCCCGCTGTGCCCCGCCTCCACCACTTCTGCTCCAGCCACAAGCCAGGTGTTCCCGTTTCCTCCTTAGCACTCATCACCACCGAACACTACACACTACTGTTTCACTTACATATCTTGTTAATCGGCCACCTCCTCTTGGCCGTGTTCACTGGGAGCAGGGACTTGTGTCTGTACATCCCCGCCACCTCCCAGTGACTAGGGAGTTCAAGGCAGCCACGCAGCAGATGCTCCCCAATCCGAGTCTTCCGCAGATGGAAAGCCCTTGCCCAGGCAGACAGGGCGGCTCCCTAGCCTACCTGAGCAGTCCACATGAGACACGGTTTTCAGAGCCTACACCCTCGAGTACCACAGGGAAATGACTCAGAAGGGCCCCTCACTGACCTCCCCTGTGGGGACCCACAGGAGCCCCACGAGGCAGCAAAGAGCGTGATCGGTGGAGGCAGGGGACCTGGGTTCATTCCGGCCTTCCGCTTAGGAGTTTGACCTTGGAAAAAACATGTTACCTCTCCAAGCCTTAGTTTTCTAATCAGTAAAATGGGAATAAAGGTGCCTACTTCCTGGGCCTATTGGAGGGTTAAATGGAAGTTCATGTAAAGTACTTACTACAGAGCCTGATGCCAACTAGTTACTTGGAGGATGGGAATTATTTTTACTAGTGAGAGAAGTTACGAGAGTTGCAGGTGCTTGGTCAGCCTGGAGGATTTAAAAGGGGCTTGTCTATTCTCAAGAGGACGCAGAGGGGTAGATTGCAGTCATCACAGAGGAAACAGGCTTTAGGTACAACAGGGAAGGGTCAAGTTCAATCTACGGAAAATGCAGTTTTAAGGGGAAGTAACTATGGGAACAGGCTTATCTAGAGAGGCTGTGATGTCTCATTGATACAGGACCATCACAGGCTCCCTGGGTCTTCCTGGGGGAGAAGTCTGGGCTTGGAAAAGAGCCACAGACACGGGGCTTCCTCAGACACGCTGTGACCTGCACAGCAAAGTGAGGCAGCTGACCAGAGCTCCGGAAGCCGACAGGTCTACGCGGCCTTTGCAAAGCATCACCAGCGCCACACTCCTTTTGTCCGTGCGCCTCCGCCTTCCTGTTCTATCCACATTGCAAGTTTTCACCCTCTCCATTTGCTTTGTTGCTTTTCCTTCTCTCGTGTTCATTGATGGAATCAAAGCATTTAGCCTTGAAAATTGCAGGCTCCTCTAACGGCTGGTGAAAGACATCTAATCGAGATGAGAAGGGGAAAAGCCGGCTCTTTTCCAGAAGAAAACAGATGCTTTTCTGCCTCCTACTTTATCTTGGCAAATGTCCCCGCACGCAAGAGCCCTGAGACTGCAGAGCCTGTTTTGAAAACAACCTTTAACCTCTGAAATATCTACAAGGCTGGTTGTCTCACTTCGTCATTTCTTCCTTGGTAGTAGTAATTCCATTAAAATGGACTCCTCTGTGTTCTAACACATGTGAGTTTTCTTGCTTTAAGCCAGAAGACAGTGAGTCCCTCCCCTCCCACCTGCAAGGAGGTAAAAAGAAACTCAAGACTCCCGAATGTTTATTCAAACAATGAGTTTGAGAGTCTGTTTCCCTTGAATTAACAGCGCCCCGCAGATCACGGTGATTTATGAGTTCTCAGCCCTGACTGTATTTAGAATCAATCACCTCGTGGTGGGGATTAGTTAGATTAGCGATTAGCGAGTAGAATCACCCAGGAAGGTGGCTCTGGCCCCCGCCTGGGCTGGTTAGAATCAAGTCAGGGTTTCTGGGGGTGGGGCGCAGGCACTGTGCTGGACTAGATGCTACCCAGGGGGCTCTGTAGTGCCACCAGGGCTGGGGCCACCGGCAAGCCCACACTCACACACACCCTGGTTCCCAGGGCAGAAGGCCCTCCCAACACCGGCAGGGGGCTCCAGTAGCAGGAAGAGACTACCAGGCCAAGCCAACCTTACGCCATGCACACTCTAATCCTCTGGGCACATGTTCTTTCCACAAACCCCAAAGCCCTTCTACCTTGGCGTCAAAATTTTAATAAAATCCTTTTTTAAGAAAAAAAAGCCCTCTGCTTTCTCTTTTAAACACTCCAACGTTTTTCTTTGCAATGAGCCCTTTGCCTGGTGGATACAAACTGGAATGGCCATCCACCCCCTTTCATCTCATTAGCAAACAAGACTCACTTTCAATTTCTCAAACGTTTCAACATGGCATCTTTTCTTTTCCTTATTGCAACTCTGCCCCAGAAGCAGAGGCACCTGTGACATGGGACCCCTTTGGTGTCTACATGGAGCTGCCCTGACACGGCAGCCAACAGCCACATGTGCTTCTTTCAATTTAAATTAATTCAAGTTAATTCAAGTTGGAAACTCAGCTCCTCGGTGGGACCAGCCACGTTGCAAGAGCTCAGTAGCACCGGTGGCCTGTGGCCAGAGGCAACTGGGTTCAGGCGGGCAGATGTGGACTATTCCCACCGCTGCAGGAAGTTGGGCAGCGCCGGGTTCGAGAGAACGACTGACTCTGCGATCACGACCGGTGTGACTCCTGGGCGGGGCTGGGAAACCAGCGGCCCACCACCCTACCTGGGGAGGATCCTCCTGCAGAGACCCAGGGCGCAGGTGGTGAAGTTCGTGGTCGTGGCGGGAAGGACCGGGGTCGGCGGCTGCCTCCTCTCTGGGCCTGAGAAGTGAGTGAAATGGTGAAGGAAGCTAGGCTCTCCGTCAGGGCTAGCCATGTCATCTGATGTGTGCGAACTTGTCACTCTGTCAAATCACATCTGCACTATCGCCACGTGCCCGATTTAGCTGCAAATGCTCAACAGGAAAACAAATGCATCAGCGGACATTCCTGATGCATTTCCTCCCGCTGTTCATTCCTCTCCACAACTGAATGCCACTGGGCCTGGTGAAGGACCTGGCGAGGTGCACGTGGTGAATGTTGACCAGCGACCCCTGGGCGCTGTGTCGGTGCTTCAGAGATGGCGACCTGAGCTCTGTTTGGCAAGAGAGCTGAACACAGTCGTCCGGCCTCATCTGCGGGGAACACAATCCAAGACCCCCGGTGGGTTCCTGAAACTACAGTAGTACCGAATTCTATATGTACTGCCTCTCTGATACATAACACCTCTGATCAAGTTTAATGTACAAATTGGGCACAGTAAGAGATTAGGAATAATAATACAACAGAACAAGGATAATAATGTGCTGTGATAAAAGCTCTGTGAATGTGGGTATCAAGATACCCTATTGGCTGCACTCACCTTCTCACTGAAAGACAGCACGTGGCGGCGGCGCTGTGGCTTGTTTGAACTCCCAGCACCACGACACTTGCGCTTTGGGGCCACGAGTAAGTAAAATAAGGGGGACCGGGCACGAGCACGGTGATACCTGGACGGTCCGTCCGGACGCTCACCTAGACGGCTACTGAGTGACTCGGGGCAGGCGCATCTGCCGCCAAGACGCTGGGAAGGGCCCGGCCCACGTAGGGGGCGGGGCGGGGCAGGGCTCGCGAGATTTCACCCCTACGCCAATGGCGCCCGGTTTTAAGCGTATGGATGGTTTATTTCTGGAATTTTCCAGTTAATATTTTCAGACCACAGGTAAGTTTAGTTGACCTCGGGTAACTAAAGCCATAGGAAAGCGGCCGCGGATAAGAGGGGACACCGTCTTCATTCCTCACTGCTGCGCGGGAGGGCAGGGTCCCCAGTAGCAAAGGGAAGGTGGCCACCTGCTCTGCTCCTAGATTTCCTCGCGTTGGCAACTCAGCCCTGAGCCTGCCCGCCTGCTCTCAGGTGGCCCCGAAGGGCAGGGTCACCGGCCGTCAGTCCATTCCCTGGGGACTCTGCCCTCCTGGCCTGGGCCTGCCGCCTGCACAGGTGGTGTGCAGAAGCTCCGAGCAGAAGCGAAATGGGAGAAGATAATCTCCCTTCCTCCTGCCCATCCCAGTTATGGAGGGTTCCCGCCCTGTGGAAAGAAACTCCGAGTCTGCGCGCATGCGCACAGATGTTAATACGCGTGACCGAGCCTGGGTTATATCAGCATCCACCTTTCCTGTGGTTAACAAGGGGGATCCACCACGCTCCCCTGCTGTGCAGTGTAAAAGCTGTTCACGTGTGCTCGACGTGCAACGGCAAGGGGCTGGGCCCTGTGCAAACCCTCCCGCGGCAGGTTTGGGGGTGGAGTAGGAGAGTGTCCGCCACTTTACACAGGGAGTTCTTTGGCACGATGAAAATACTCTGAAGCTGAGGATGGTGTTGAATGCACAGGTGTGTGAATACACTGATGCCACTGAGTTGCACACTTTAAATGGGTGAATTGCATGGCCTGCACTTAAATCTCAACAAAGCAATTAAAAAACCAAAAGCAGATCCAGTGAGGCCACACCTGGGAGCGCTGGCTGTCAGCAGCAACCAGGCCCTAGGCTCTTCAAAGGGTGGGGGTTGGGCCAACAGCAGCTCCGCAGTCCCACCCCTAGTAAAGCCGAACAACCTACTGCAGCTGCATATATTCCAGCATACCAGGTGACTCGTGAGGCACCCTGAAGTTGCAGAGGCACGACCGGGCTTCAGACTCAGGAAACAAAATTTGAAGTGAGCTAGTAATTGATAGAAGTTGAGAGGATGTACTTAGGTTTCTATTCCCTTAAATATTACTTTGTCTTTTTCACTTATTTCTGAATCAAGGGCAGTGCTTCGAGACAGTTAAATGTAACAGACATGCTCACAAGGGACCTCCCCGTGACCAATCCACCCCATCCCCACTGCCCATCCCGTCCCACTTCTGCTGCACAAGCAAGCCCAGGCTGGGGGCCGTGGCACTGAAACCGGAAAAGCCAGCGTTGGTGCCGTCTGTCACCACCAGACCCGAAATGCAGGGACAGGGATTGAATCTTTGTGGGCGCTTTATTTAGATGGACGGCAGTCTGAGAAGACAGTGGGTTTGAAACCTAACAGACCACCTTAAATTCCATTTTCAACTGACGTTTTTATAAGGAGAAAAGAAGTGTAGGTAAGGGGGTTGGAATTCAGGGAAAAAGTTAACCAGGTAAAAAGCTGCAGCATTCTCCATCTGTGTCCTGGGCGGTGAGCACAGTGGCTCAGACGCCGTCTTGATGGCCTGCAGTCCTTCTGAGGTACAAAGGTGGAAGTGCTTGTGGTCTCCTGGCATCAAGGTGGGTCACACCTTCAGTTCCTCAAACAGTAGCATTTTACGTGCATTGATTACTAAGCTCATTAGCTGTTACTGAAACTAAAAATTTTCCAGCACTTGAGTCCCGCATCAGAGCCTCCCCGTTGCAACACTGCTCTTTCGGAAGCCGCTGCACTCTGCCGCCAACAGCGAACACACTTTTCCTACTCCGCTTAGGCTGATAGAACAAAATGCCAGAGACTGGGTGGCTCACGCAACAGACATGCATTTCTCACCCTCTGGGACGTCCAGGGTCCAGATGCCAGCCAGTTAGGTCCCTGGCAGAGCTCTCTTACCCAAGGCTGACTTCTTGCTGTGTCCTCACAGGACAGCGAGACCTTAGGTCTCCTCCCCCTTTTATAAGGGCACCAATCCCTTCGTCAGGGCCCCACCCTCACTAACTCATTTAAATCTGTGGCTACCAAGCCCCTCCCCCCAAATCCCATCGCTGAGGATCAGGGCTTCATCAAATGAATTTGTTGGGGGTGGGGGATGGGGAGGACGACACAAATATTCAGTCCACAGCAACTCTTTTTGTAAAAAGAATTATAGCAATGAAGGTCAAACATCTGCTTTCCTATTTAGCATGTAACGTCAACGTCCGAGTGGAAGAGTAAAATCCCTTCTTACCATGGTTCCTATTCACTCTTTTAATCCTCATTATGCTTTTTTTTTTTTTTGCGGTTCCTTTGAGTTGCATGATACACTTATTTACAATGAGCAGAAATAGCAATCCTTGGAGAATTTATTCAATTAGGAATACACCAATGAAAGAAAGCAAGTGTAGGTGTACTGTGGCGACACCTGGTGGTGAAATTGCAATTACAACGTGAGCCTCCTCTAATGGCGGATTCCTGGTTTATTCCTGAAGAAAATTAAATAAAATGGAAACTTTAAGAACCACTCCCTAGAGTTAGAGATGAGAAGAGGTGAATGTGTGATCATACGTGCATGTGTGTATTTCTTCTTGTGCATCACAGACAAATGGTCCACAACAGAGTCGAAGAAGATGAGCGCCTGATCGGGACGTGTCCTTTATTCCGCTGCTCCCTGTGCTCACCTAGAATAAGACACTCAGCCACGGTAGGGTTTGCTTTCTCATTATAGAACAGAAAGATGTAATAATCCCTGCTGAGTTCACTAAAGAGTGCCCCTAAGTGAAGGTTGTTTGTAAATTGTATAAACGTTATGCTATACAAATGTTAGCTATTATTGTAATGGAGGTAATTATTACACAGCTAGCTTCCAGCCACAGCTTTTCCTTTCAAAGGATGTTAATATTGCTTATAATCGAGACAGCACCAGTCCATTTCGCTCAGGGACTAATTGCTTAAAATTACAATGTACCCAATTTGCGAGGGTCAAAACAGCTATTGGGTCAGGGGTTCTCAGCCAGGGGGCAGTGTGTCCTCCGGGGCACATCTGGCGATGTCTGGAGACGTGTTAGGTTGTCACACATAGGGGTGGGGGTGGTGCTGCTGGCATGTAGTGGGCGGAGGCCAGGGATGCTGCTAAACACCCTGCAAGGCACAGGACAACCCCCCACCCCCAGAACAAAGAATCATCAGCCCAAATCCTGGTCTAGGGAAGTGGGAGAGTGTAAATCTGGCCTTCTCGTTTCCCCCCTGCTCTCATATGCAAGGACTGGATGGTGGGTTATAAATGAGCAATTCTCCAACACGTATGTGCAAGTGAGTTCTCAGAGTTTGCAGGTTGAATTTTATCAGGTAGGCTTCCTGTTCCTTTCGTAGGGAAAGTGAACCTGGAGGGAACAAAGCTTTTGCTGGAGAGACACTGGGGTAGACTGGTGGTGATCACTAAATAAATGCACTGTTGCTTGTGGAATTAAGTCCAAAGGGGGGTTAGAAAAGTGAGTGTTATTTGTAACGGCCATATGCTCTGACAGTGCAGATATAGTACAGTAGAGCTGCACTTTTAAATGGGGCAGAAATAGCGCACGGGAGAACACAAAGAAAGGGATTTTTAGAAACTGTTTTTGGCCCTGGCTGGATAACTCAGCTGGTTAGAGTGTTGTCCCAACACGCCCAGGTTGTGGGTTCGATCTCCGATCAGGGCACATACAAGAATCAACCAGTGAACGCATAAATAAGTGGAACAACAAATTGATGTTTCTCTCTCTCTCCTTCTAAAATCAATAAATAAAGTAACTTGTTAGTAATCATGTTGGCAGTGGTAGTATTACTATTGTTGCTTCCAGACTGTTGTGAGTGATACAAGATAAAGCAAATGAGTAAGTATGGAATACTCTACTATCTCTTTTGTTTTTGTGATTAATATTTTCTATTTGGAATCGTAGTTATACAAGCGTAAGGTAGAAGAGATTAAGTAAAAACCTTGTAGCCCTCAATTTGAAGTATCAGTATGAACTCATGGAGTATTTATATATTATATTATATTATCATATTATATTATATTTATTATAACATTACATCACATTACCTTATATTAACTGAAAAGGCCCAGCAATGAAACAATGGCCACCACAGTAGTAATGAGCATCTTTACTAAAAGCTGTTATTTTGAAGGCTTCTTGAAGAATTGGATGATTCCTTGTTTGGGGCAGGAAATGTACACATTGATTGACCACTGTCATATCAGACAGCAGTGAGGCTACTGAGGACCACCAGGTCCTGTAAAGAGGATGCAGGGACCAACTGCAAGAGGCGGCCACTTGCCAAAGATGGGGCAATTTCTGCCTCAGTAAGTCCAAGGGGTTGGCACTGTTAAATCCATAAATTCGTAATTATATTTTTTAAAGAACGGAAATCATTGCATTTGGAGGAGGTAAAGAAGCATCTTGGCAAACCGGTACATAAAGTGAAAGAATCGAGCGTTTTTCTTGCCTTTCCTACATCAGTTGTACCACTAGGAAACGAAATGATAAAGGGGGCATCTCTTTATGAAAGTATCACAACTAATAAGGGGAAAAGAATTAGACAGAGTCAGAATATGACCACTTTGCAGCTGCCAAAGAATTAATGGATTTAGGGATTAAGCCTTGTGGCTCCTTCCGTAACAAAAGGGAGTCACCCCCACGTTTGCGCCTCCTGATTGGAGGTCACTTCACCACCTGTGATCCTGCCAAAGGCACTGAGCCAGTCTCGCCAGCCTCAGCCCCAAGCAGCTGCCAAAGGGAGGGACATCTGACACGTGTCCAACTGCACCAAAAGTGTGTTCTCGGCCCCTTCCACACGGCGGGAATTTCACAAGTCAAAGGACTCAGCTTCTTCAAGAGGTAAATTGGAAGGCTGAGAAAGGCATCAAGGGGAGACTGGAAGATTTAGAGACTTAAAATCATATCAAACATTTTAAATGAACAACTGTAGAGTCCCAGAGTATTCTCTTGGGGGAAAAAAAAACTATAAAAGAAACACAAGCAAAAAGTTACCTTAATAGTTACTTGGAGGGAAGGGTTGAAACGAAGGGTCTTCTCAGTAGCAGGAAAATTCTGTTTCTTGGCCTTGGTGGTAGTTAAATTAAATATTAATTTAATCACTTAGTATGAACTATTAATATATGCCTTATAATTCACTGTTTTACATTTGTTCTGGTGTGATTTTCTGTATGTTCTGTTTTCCAACAAAAAATTTTGAAATAATATAAATAAATTGTATAGTCAAAATTTGTATAATCTTTTCACAGCAACGCAAATACACGGTACGTTTTTGTGACTGTTTTTACACTTAACCTTTATAGTTGGAAATGTAGTGGTAGTTACTGGATTGGCCACTAGGGTGCACTCTTTGTTGCCGCAGGATCTGTACTCGTCTTGATAAAAGCAGGATTTTAAATGTTCATGTAGTGCCATATGAGTATTAGGATACAATAAGCTACTATTTATTGTCCTTCAATCACAATCTACATAAGTGCGTGTCAGCACTTCAATTTTTTTAAAAAGACTTCATTTATTTTTAGAGGGGGGTAAGGGAGAGAAACACTGCAATCCATCGCCTCTCACACACCTGGAGGTGGGGACCTGGCCCGCAACCCAGGCACGTGCCCTGTCTGGGAATCGAACCAGTGACCTTTTGGTTCGCAGGCCAGCACTCAGTCCACTGAGCCACACCAGCCAGGCCAGCACTGGAAATTTTTACTTGGGAAGTTGGATGCCACATATAAATTCAGTGTATGTACTGGCAATGCTGTAGCTTTCTCCTCTTTAAAAGGTCTTAATTTATTGAATAAGTGATGATGATAAAGCCTCATAAACCATTATAACAAAACATTAGGACCTAACATGGAGAATAAAAGGTGAAAAGTTTTCTACAAGTATTCTAATGAGAAGACAGCCCACTGGCGGTGGGGGTGGAGACACGTGAGGGCTGTCCACACCTGTCCCTTGATAATGGCACAGCGCGGGGGCAGCCTGGAGGGCCAGCAGAGAATGACAGACGGTCTTTGAAGGGCCAGAGCTTTACAGCAGGGGTAAGGCCTGTGGCGACTGCCAGCAAGATCCCTCTCCCCTCCCGTGCACGTGGGAAGTGGTGCTGTTGGCAGGATTGTGTCCACATGAGCTCAGGCTGCGCTGGACGGGCCTGCACCTCTGTTTGAAAGAGTGGCTCCCCTGTAGTGGCTGCTTCTCTTTGTTCAAAGTGGGGGAACAGGCGATACAACCTCCTTCTCTGAATAAATCCTGGGCCTCAGATGCTTTGCATTGTTAAGGAAATAAAAAGCTCATGAATTGTCCAGAGCCTGAGCCCTGGCTGGGTGGCTCTGGTGGTTGATGTCCTGTGCACCAAAGGTTGTGAGTTCGATCCCGGGTCAGGGCCTGGAGGGAGTCAACCAATCAATGTTTGTCTCTCACATGGATGCTTCTCTCTCCCTTCCTCGCTCTCTAAAATCAATAAACATGCTGGGGTGACGATTTTTTCTTTTAAAGCTAATGAATTGTTCACAGGCTGAGAAAAAACGGTATCTTGAGTTTTAGAATTTTACCACAAGCTGCAATAGATAGTAAAACACTAGATCTTAACCTTTGACCTTAACTATTAGTATGTCATTTTGCCATGGCTCTCCAGCCATCCCAACAGTGCGATCGTGTCCACGGGTGCACATGTGTGTATAAATTTATAACTTATACGTGTATAGTAGGAATGACTCATTCTGGTTGCTTTTTGAGATTGCACATTGAATCCTTAGCGACATGGTGGGGTCAGACATCCCTCCCACAGTGAGGGCAGCGTGAGGGGGGTAGACAGCTAGATGCTGACTGCTGACCACGGCTTTTCCTTTATCCCCGAAGATCCTAAGGATCCCATGCCTCCCTCCAGAGCCCAAACCCGGCCAGCCTCCCTCATTCCAGGACATTCCCAGGTGCCTCAGGAGCACCTCTGTTCTGGGCTGCCCCCTGCCCCTGCCAGCCTTGACCCCCCAGCGGGGCCCTCCTGCACCCAGAAAGCCTTCTCCACGTGCCTCTTCTCCCTCGAGGCAGAGGTGGCAGTTAAGTGGGCCTTGGCCTTGGAGAGAACGGAGGTAGGATCTCAGTTCAGCCTCTTTTATGTGACCTTGGGCAAATTTTTTACCCTAAGCCTCGGTTCCCTTTTCCATTAAATAAGAATGATAATATTACCCTAATGTTGATGTTTTGCGAAGCAAACACTCCCCAGTAACCAACACCCACACAGAGAAACAGAACAGCCGGCACCCAGATCTGCTGCCACCTCCCATTCACTGCCCCCCCCCCCAACTTCCCAGCCATGGATTTATTTGATCTGTTTTTGGACTTTATGTAAGTAGTAACGCACAGCATAGATACTTTCACATCCGGTTTTTTCCACTTAACCTCTTGTCCCTGAGGTCCACCCAAGTTGTCACATTAGCAGCAGTTCTTTGACTCTCCTGCTCTTGGGGCATTTCCAGCTTGGGCTATTACTGAGACTGGTAGGAATGGCCGGATGCGGCGTGAAGCTGTAAAAAGCAAGCACGCTAAGTCCCTCCTGACCTGGGTGCAACCGAGTTCTTGACTGAAATATCACACATGGTATAAAGTTGTCACTCACAGGTATCATGGAGGAATGGAAAAGAATAGGGTTTTAGACAAGACATAGTTGACAGATTTCTGAACTTTTCACTTCCTTATACTGTGATTTGGGCAGTTACTTGACCTTTTTGAGAGTCAGTTTCTTCATCTGCAAAATCGTAGTAAAAATGTCTCTCATTTGGCGGTAGAGGTGGTTCCCCGGGACGGTCCGCAAAGGCCCTGGCAGGGCGCCCAGGACACACAGAGGCGAGTGCGCACACGCCCTGACCACACTGGGGGGGGGCAGGAGGGGAGCTGGTTTGAAGGGAGGAGCCCTCTCTCTCCGGGATGCATTTCCTCAAGGGATTTACCCAAACACATCTCCTGGAAATATTTTTAATACAAAAAGCAACAAAGGACAGAGAGATTTTTATATTTTCAAAAGGTTCAATCAACCGGAACGAATGAGTCTAAGTGCATATCCAGTTGGTGGTAGGTCCACAGAGAGAAAAACTGAAGACAACACTGACTAGACACACCCGTGGTGAGGTGCACTCTAAGGATAAAAAGTAAGACAGACAGACGGACAGATGATGGATAGGACAAATCATTGTATACATACATATCTTAGGAACCAGATTTTCAGCATAAAAGAGAGCCAAGTGTAAAACCCAGGAAAGTGAAAAGCCTGTCACCCACCCACAGGTCCTGTTGTAGGGCAGGCAGTGACTATCTACCAACAAGGCCAAGAAGCAATGGCTCGTAATGGCAATGGGCATCACTGGTGCCCAGACCGTAAGTGTTCTCATTTGAACGGTAATATAAATACACGGCTTCACAAAATTTTTCTTTCCCCCTCTGCACAGGGAAAGAGCCTCGGAGCAGGGGCACCCAGGAACAGTGAGCTCACCTAGTGACCAGTTCTTGATTTCCAAATTTATGCCTACACAGAACAGAAGAGGGAGAGAAAAGAAGGAGGCAGGAGGGAGGGAAGGAGGAACAGCTCTTTGGAGAAATGGTTGAGTCCAGGTCCACATCAGAAAAGGTACAAGATGTTCCAGGGACATCTTTTGGATCAATGAAAAAATGGACACTTTTTGTGTCAGAAAGAAAACGATTTAAGGACTGAGCAGCCTTTAAAATGAACAAATCTATAGGTACTTTTGTGAAAAAATTCCCAAGATATAGTGTTGACTGGTAAAAAGTAAACTACTGGATGTAAATTACACAGTGCAGCCATTTTGATATGTGTGTATTATATATGAATATGTGTGTATTATATATGGATGTGTGTATATTCTATATGAATGTGTATATTATATATGGATGTGTGTATTATATATGGATGTGTGTATTATATATGAATGTATTATATATGGATGTGTATTATATATGAAGGTGTGTATTATATATGGATGTGTATTATATATGGATGTGTGTGTATTATATATGAATATGTGTGTATTATATATGGATATGTTACACATAAGTATGGGGGCAGGCATGGCATAGAGACTTTGACTTTTACCCTACATTCCAGTGTCTTAATTAAGAAAAAGAAAAGTTTAGAGACACATCAAACTATTGGTTGTGTTTACCTTAAAGAGGGAAGAAAAGGGGTGAGAATGAGAGATTTTTAATTTCACTCTATAAACTGTGGAAATGAAAAAAACAAACAAACATGCAAGTGTTTTGCAATTTTTGTGAAATTAACACTAATATAAAAAACAACATAAGAATATTTTCAAAGACAAATGAAATGGACCTCAACTCAGTTTACCCTAGCAATTTTCAAAGTCACAATAAAAAGTAAAATAGGATGGCTTTAATGGTGTCTCACCTGGTAGTTTTCCAGTCCTCCTTTATTTACAACATAATTAGGAAATACTTGAAAAGAATTCCTCCCTCCTTTACGGAATATTACTACCTTAAATATTACCTTCCAACCACGAGTTCAAAGCATAGTTAGTTCAAGAACTTCAGCTGAGAGCCTCAAACTGGCAGGACACCACGGGTGGGGTGACTTTTTTTGTTTCCCAATAAATATCAGAGCAGTATCTAATTTGTCTGTAGCTGTCCAATTTCCCCAAGAGTTAATCATTAAAAAACCCCAAAAAACTGTTAACACAAGTCATAAACTGTGTACTTTATTGGGACTGTAGAAAGGCACTACATGACTATGGAGGCAAAGTCACTGCAGGGAACGAGAGCCAGCACACAGTCGCCGTGGCCAGTCTTCCCCAGCTCTTCGCGTGCGCCACGCACGGCGGCGCCTTCAGGAGCAGCATGACTCTGCACAACGACCCACGCTAAAGCCTCAGCGCTTTCTCAGGAGCACACTGACATGTTCAAAGGCTGAGCGAGAGAGACGCGGGAGGCGCACCGGAATCACAAAGGCATTGACGTGCGGGCGGACGGGGAAAAACACTGAAAACCTAACTGCACTGTGCGCGGCGCGCCGAGAAACCGGCTCGACCCTGCCTGACCCCGCATCAGCACGCGCAATCTCAGGCTGCACGTTCAGCGGCCCTCGTAAAGGGGTGCACCACGACCACCATCTCACGTTGAGCATCCACGCTGCGGGCTTTTTCCCATTTGAACCCCCAAGGCCTTCCGCGCCGTGGAGGGGCGGGCAAAAGTCCTGACGCACGTTCAGTAACGAGCCGCTCCCTCCATTTTGTCCCCAGTCTCCTCTGGGCGAGGAACGTGGAGCTATTTTAAAGCCCTAAGTATTGGAAGCAAATAAAAAGGGGAGGCGGCGGGGGCACAGTCGGCCGCAGCTGGCGCCCGGGGCCACATGGCTGCGGCTGCGGCTGCGGCTGCGGCCGGGTGGAGCGGCCCACAGCCCCCAGGGTTCGGCCCGGGGCCGGAAGGACAAAGGACACGTAGGGGACGCGGGCCGCGAGCCTCAGACGGCCGACTTCCGGGCGGGGGGCCCGCGCGCAGGACAAAGCGGCGGCGGCGCGCCCGCTGCCTCCGTCCCCGCGGCGCGCGCGCCCGGCCGTGCACGCGAGCACGAGCGCGCGGGCGACGGTTAGAAATGGCGGTTGGGGCAGAAGGCGGGGGCCGGGGAGCGAGGAGGCGCAGTCTCAAAGTGCCGGGGCGCTGTCCCGCCCACGCCCCGCCGCTAGCCTGGGTGCGGGGTCGCTTCTCGAGCCCACCCGCTCCTACAGTCCCGGCCCTCGCGGCTGGAGGAGCCGCTCACAGAGAAGGCGTGGCCCCTTCAATGAACAAAGGAGGCAACCCGGGCGGCCGCGGCCACTGCGAAGGGGAAACGTCCCCTAAAATGGCGGCGGGTGCGCAGGGGGGCGGTGCGTGGCTGGCGGGGCTTCCGCTGGCGGAGGCCCGGGGCGGGGCGGGAGGTGCGGGCGGGCGCCTTTTGAGTCGTCCCCATGGCCGCCGCGCCGGAGTCCGGCGAGCCCGAGAAGGGGAAGGTAACTTGGGGGCGGTGGGCCGCGCGGGCGGGGGCGAGCTGGGTGCGGGCGGGCGCCTTTTGCGGACGCGGCCTCTTGGGCTGAGACGTGAGGCCCGAGCACGTGTCCTTGGCTTCTTTACCGTGGCGGGCGGGCGGGTGGGGGTGGAATCTATTAATGTGCGCCCCCACCCGCGGTGTTCTTGCCTTCGCTGCCAGCACAGAAGTACCCAAGACTAGCGGGAGGAGGGACCGCAGCTACCGGCGCACTGCGGGTCACTAGAAGTGCTAACAGCCCTGAGTCTTGGGCGGAGAGCTTCGCTCACCAGGCCTTGCGCTGTCACTGTAGGTTACTAGCAAAGGTAGATTTCGTAAGCCCCCCGAGGACAGGCGCCTTGTCTTTGATGCTTTATGCTTGACGACACTTCCCGTGGAGGGACCCAAAAATGCCGAGGAAAGGGCACTTGGTTAGATCCGCGTGATCCTGCGTGCAGAGCGGGAGTCTCCGAGGAAAAGGCTGAGACTTTCCCCGTTCCCCTGGCGTCCTCTCAGCCGTGGAGTGGTGCAGTGTTACTGCAGGCACCCCGTAGCGTCCGTGGCTGGTACTCGCGCATTCTGCTCTGCCCCCCGAAGTCCACCGCCCACGACTGTCAGCGTGGGCAGACCTGTAAACGGGGCAGTTTCTTTCACCTCTGCTTGAAATCCAGTTTTAGGACACATTGCTGTCTCCTTGGCCTGTGATAACAGAAAGCCGTCCACCGAGCCCCTGACTGCCCAGTCTGGCGTCTCATACTTTCCTCCAGATGTTCTAAAGCCAAACTAGGCTCTCTGGTCTCCCCTGAACTCCTAAAGTGGACCGAGGTGCTTCTGCCCCCATCTCCCCATAGCTGTATCATTACATCTTTTATTTGTACCGTAAGTTAATAATGTGTCCCCTCTTCCTCTTGGGCTCCTTAAGAGCAGGGAACCCAAAAGATAAAGGATTGTGAACAAATATTAAAGACTCACTCTGTGCCAATTCTCCTAGCCTATAGGTTTAGAATATTCTCTGACCAGCTTGGAAATTTTGCTCATTTTCAAGTTCTTGCTTCTCCGGGTACTTTTCCACTTATATTTGGCCAAGATAGCAGATCATCAAGTGGTTAATAGGAACCAATGTTGGATAAAATCTTCCCATACTTTGCAAAAAATTTTGCCAATTTATACAGCTCGTGGTGCCTTTTGTTTTTAATGTCTTGTATATATACTAGTCGGAATACACTTAGTGTAAAAAATGGACCCGTGTTTGAAACTCCCATGTTCCAAACACAAAATTCTAGATTGTTCTGTGAGAACACTGGGATCTTGAGTGGGGCTTTAATCCCTTTTGTATGTTCGCTTTGATGGATAAGCGTAATCCACTGAGAATTGATAAAAAAATTAACGACCTATTTAATTGGTTCATCATTAGCAAAACAAAATAAAAAGCCCTATAAATAAATTGTTC
Source organism: Macrotus californicus (assembly GCA_007922815.1). Classification (NCBI taxonomy): domain Eukaryota; kingdom Metazoa; phylum Chordata; class Mammalia; order Chiroptera; family Phyllostomidae; genus Macrotus; species Macrotus californicus. The sequence goes on along the minus strand of VMDR010001481.1, from coordinate 58,347 downwards.
ATGAAACACTAGTACTTATCAAATCTCATCAGAGAGCATAATAAAATTAATATAAGCTAACTCTGAATTAGCGGCCCAGGGTAATGTCAGAAAAGGAGGCCTGTAGTTAAAAAAATGTTTAAAAAAAAATCTTTAGAATCAGCAAAGCTAAGATTACAGTGGGGAAGGTATCAAGCTAGCACACCTGATAGAACTAGCTCTTAAAAACTTTCCTCTGCTCTTTGAGAATGAAATTTGGTACATGCTTACCAGGAAAGTGCTCTAGGTAAATTCTAAATCTATGAATTCACCCATTCAAAAAAAAATTACAGACTACCTGCTGAGTATTAGGCACTGAATCAGGTGCTAAAGGCATAGTTTTGATCAAAAACAGGCAAAATCCCTGTGTTTATGTAGTTCACACACTGCTGGGGAAACCAAGCAAAAAGTAAAAATTTCATTTACTGAACCAGCCAGGCAAAGAATCGGGAGAAAGGCAATGTATGCCAGGTAGTAACCATGTAGGCGTGCTGGGCGGAATGGCCAGCACGCTGGAGACCGAGGGAAGGGGGGAGGGGAAGCGGTAGGTGCTAGATCACGTAGGGCCTCCGGAGCAGTGAGGAGTACGTTTATTCTGAGCATGTCCGAAGGCCACGGAGGGTTTCCACAGAATGATATGGGCATCTTAGTCATGCAGGGGTGCCCAACCTTTTGGCATCTCTGGGTTACACACTGCAACACGTAATCACAAAGAAGTCGCATGTTCTAAGTAATCTACCATTTTGTGTTGGGCCGCATGCAGCCCGTGGGCTGGACACCTGTGTGGAATCAGGACCTTTGACAAGGGATGGTAGCAACAGCAGTGATGATGAGAAGTGGTCCATTCAGGATGTATTTGGCTCCTTCCAGACTTGATTGATCCCCTGGACAAATGGGTTTCACGGAGAGGAATCAGGGAAGACTCCTAGGTTTTTGGTCTGACAGTTGAGTAGTGAGGTCCGAAAAATAATGATTTGGAAATACTAAGTTCAAGGTGCTTAACTAGACATAGAAGAGGTGTCAATAGGCAGGTAAAACCGGAAGATCAGAATTTGACTTACAAATTTGTGAGTCATGTAAGTGGCATTTAATTGAAACCCTTGGGTCACCTAGGAAGAGTGGCATTGGGACATTTAGATGTCATCAGAGAAAGGGATGGCAACAAACCTTCCAAGAGCCAGAGAGAGAACCAGGAGACATCGTCATATTTGAAACCAAGACTTTCAGAAACACGATTTATCTGTGCCACGTGTTGCTGTGGAATACTCTGGACTTTGGGAAATGGAAGTCTTAGTGCCATTGCATGGTGTGCGGTGGACAGATGCCACACTGAAGTGAGTTAAAGTGAGGAAAGGTGGTTTCTCAGTGGAGCAGCGCACATTACCTTCTGCTTTGCAGTGAAGGGAGCGGTGAGGAGGGAATGGCTCACTTAGCAGGCTTGTGAAGAGAAGGGTTTTGTATGTTTCTAGGCTGAATATTAGAGGGAAAATGATGCAAATGAATGGGGTAACTGTAGAAACATCCTTGAGAACTGTTAGCGTTAGTTTTAAGTAGGAATAGAGCCAGCTCATCCATATGGGCACCGAGGCAACTGCATTGGCAGCGGGAAATGAGGTGGCTTAATTTGATCTGATCTATTTCCTATAAATTATTAAACTGACAGTCTGGCTTAGAAACCTTGAGCTTTCCTTAGCTCCATTCAAGGTGAGCTGAAAAAGCTGCTTTTCTAAGTCTAAGCTTAAAAGTAAGTCTACAAAAAAAAAAAAAGAAATTAGCTTAAAACATCTCTAAGGGCTTAAATTCATTGTCACGTTAAACCAGCAGACTAATTAGGGAACAGAGAAATGTTCATTTGTTTCCGAGAGTCTTACAGTTGATATGCTGAAGACTAGTTCTTCATTATAGCTCATTCTTGCTCCTGGAAGTTAACAGTAGTCAAAGTCTAAACCAGCGATTTTCCAACCCTTTTTGTCTCATAGCACACATAAATTACCAAAATTCTGCGGCACACACACAAAAAATACTTCTTGCCAATCTAATGACAAAAAACCTAGGTATAATTTCGACTCATTCACACCAGACAGGTATTATCATTTTTAATTTGACGATCTAAAGGGAAAGAGCTCAGTGCCCAACTAAATCATCAGGCATTGCACATTTTAAACATTCTTGCAGCACACCAGTTGTTAAGTGACTGGTCTGAACTCTTCAGGCAAGAATGCTCTCCTCATAAAGGAAAACTGTGGTCTTAAATTTTGTTCAATCTTACCCAGTTTTGATACAAGGTGCAGATACCCAGTTATGTATTTTAGTCTTTAAATTACCCTCCAGATGTGTGACCTTTGGAAAAATGACTACTCTATGAGCCTAGGTTTTTTCATCTATAAAAAATCTATGCCCTGGCTGGTGTGGCTCAGTGGAGGGGCGGCCTGGGAATTGAAGGGTTTGCTGGTTCAATTCCCAGCTAGGGCACATTCCTGGCTTGCAGGCCAGGTCCCCATGTGGGGGCACGCGAGAGGCAACCAACCTGTTTCTCTCGCAAATCGATGCTTCTATCCCTCTCTAAAAACCATGGAATAAAATCCCAAGAGGTCGTGAGAACGAATCACCCAGGATGTGAAGGACATGGCACTCACAGCCCCACCCCCGCTGGTCTCTCAACCTTGGCACTGCTGACACCCCCAGTCAGAAGTGGGATGTGTTGCAGAATGCTTAAGCAGCAGAACCCTTGGCCTCTCCCCACGTGCTGGTTCCAATTACACTGGATACCTAATCTCTGTAAGGTGTTTGTCTTTAAAAACGGAGTTCAAGTCCCCCAACCCTTTTGTGCATGAAGATTTGTATTAAAGACCTTTCAAAATTAAAGCCTGCAATGTTAATGAGCACCTGCTGTGTTAATGAAGGAAGGAATGTTTTAGGGGTGTGTGGGAAGGGTGGGTAGCAGGGAGAGACCAAAGAAAAATGGAATAGAATGATCCAAGAGAATATATAAATTTTGCTTTATTATGAACCAGGTCACATTGTCTTTTTCTGGCAGAAGCTTGAGCCAAAGAAATACACACAGGAGAAAAATACAATCAAAAGTGTTTCAACCTTTAATCTGACTTCCTTCCCCCATCTCTTCCCATCTGTTTTCCCCTTATGTTACCTCTAGAACCCTCCGCTCCCTTTAGGTTAAAGGCCCTCCCTCACATTATGCCACCATTTAAATGGACAAGTAGCTTCCTTTTAAAAGCTGCCTTACTGAGAACCTGCATTTAATCAGGTTTTAGAAAATGGCACAGGTTTTCTATTTCTTTATTCAGTAGATATGCTATATCAGGAAACAGGTATGACTTTTTAAAACGTCTGTCCTGCCCTCAATCGAGGGCCACAAATACAATCAAGCACAATGTGCTTTCAGGCAAGGTAACAGACCAGAAATTCTACTGCCCACATTTTATCTCTATATGACATGTATTTATTCCTGTTTACAACTGATGTTCATTCACCTCACCATCACCAAGAAAGGCATTTAAAGCAGCATTGCCCTAACACCATAGGCAAACACGGTTAGAACTGAACTAAACCCACTTATGTTTCCCCCCCAAGTTTCTCAAGATATTTAAAGAGCTCATAGAATGTGCTTTTATTTCCAAACTAGCCAATTATCAAATTATTGTCTAATACCAAAATTTAATTAACTCAGGCATGTTACTCTATTGCTCAGGACTTCGTGGTCTGTCAGATGCTCGAGCCTTCCCACTTTGAGGTTCAGATTGTTCAGACTGAACACAGAAGCAGAACGAGGACGTCACGAGTCAGTGCAGAGGGGACGATTCGTGGTCGTCGCTTAGCACATTCTGATCTTTGCAGAAACACTGATGTACAGTATTTATTGTTCAATCTAGGTTCTTTTTTAAAATTTTATCCTAGCCCTTCAAGCTCCTGGGAATTTTAGATGTTGAGAACATTCCCTGTGCACGGGACTCAGTATTATATGGTTCGTTAGGATCTGTTGTGGCTGGCCTTGGACATTTCTTGTTAACTAGTGAGTATGTTTTGCTCTGTGTATACATAACACACACCTATGTGTGGCGAACAGTTTTATTTCCTAGATAAGGTAATATGTATAATAATTACAGTGGCTGTGCTTTTTGACAGGTAGAATTAGAAGATCATGTGATGTTGGAGCAGGAGGATTTATCGTGGTGACTTTAGGATACTGGTATGTGTGCTGATTGTTCAAGAAAATGCACAATTATACAACAGGTCTAGCCAATTCCAAAGCACATGCTCTTTTCAGAGCAGTTTCCCACTGGGAGATCCCCACCCTGAGCTGTTTAAAAAGGATTTAGAATTTTTCTTTTATAGGACTGTTCAGTAGAAATTACAAAATGATACGCTGGAATGCCTTAAATCTTTGCAGTGGGTATGCACTCATGTTTTATACCACTTGTCGAGTGAACAGATGACTGCATGACATGAGACATGCCATTAACATCAAGTCACAGCCATCCCTCATTTAGGAAGGCCTCCACCCTTGAACTGCCCCAAGGCCCATTCACCCGGCTGACAGCATCATACCTGCTGGTACTTTAAGAATGCGCTCACAACTGATGCCGTGCAGACTGTCAGATCGACCTTCCTGAGCAAAAAGCCAGATGACACCAAGTCCTGGCCCCACTTGCGTGCAAGTTCTACAAGTAAAATTAAGCTAAGGTGATAAAAACCCGCATTTTATATAAAACATATGTCATAAAAATAAAAGGATGTGTTCATAGCTGTCTTTGACACCAAACCACCCAAAAGTAGCACCCCAAGTTTAGAATGGGTGTATTTCCAGTCTCAGGGTACTCATCTGTAAGCATTCCTAAATTCTGTTACTATAGGATCTCAAGTGTTTCTACAGGAATTTTATAACGACTTCATGTTCCGCTCTTCCCAGGCTCCACTGTAGGTACAATTATGCAAAGCAAAGGATCCAGGAAAGAATGGCCAGAGAAGGAATTAAAAATAAGATTCTATATGAAAGCACCCACCTTGACCCTGAAAGAGAACAAAGCAACAGCAGCAGCTGAACAGGGCCGGGCGGAGAAGCCCAGGCACAAGCCAGTGTGAACGGACGTGTGGACAAGGCTGGACAAGGCTGGGCAGCTCTGCCGGCGTCGTGTGCTCCGTACGGAGGCTTTCAGTCAAGTAAATAAAGTACGTGTTTAAGCTGTAGTCTTTTCCACACTTGGATGAGTATTTTGAGCTTATTCTGGCCCTGTTAGTCTACACTAGTGTAGCATTCAGTGGACTTGTCATGTTTATTAAGTATAAATGACGGCATTTTAACAAATAGAATCTCTTCCAGTTGGAGTTTTAAAACTTGCCTTAGGAACAAAAAACAATTGAATTACTTACTGTACCTTCTACAGAATGAGGGACTACTTCCTGTTTTTTAAAAATCCTCACCTGAGGCTATGCTCACTGATTTGAGAGAGGAAGGGGGAGAGAGAGACACGCCAAGTGAGACACGCTCGCTGCTTGCCTCCTGCGGGTTAGCCCAACTGGGATTAAACCCTCAACAACCTTTTGCTGCACTGGCCACACTCCACCCAACTGGGCCACCCGGCCCGGGCCTTCCTGGTTGTTTCAAGACACTGCTAGCATAAGACTTAAAACTAATGGGTCGTATCACTTTGCAAATTACTTTAAAAACCCATCCATTGCTTGATAGTGTTCTTCCATTTCTTACAACAGGTAAAGGGTGTTTCCAACCACCCTAAGTATTTTTTGTAAGTATGCATGATTTTAATTTTTCAAGTGGAATTTAAATGATATGCAAAACTGTTTTCAGAACTTGTTTCATCGATGCAGAGGAAAACACCTGCAGGATTACACGTGGTACTACGGCTGCCGTACACGAAGACATTTTTAATTCGGTCGGCTGCCATAATGTATATGTTAGACACCACCCAACATCAATTAAGTCCACAGCATTCATTCATTCAAGAAAAAATTCTCCCTTTCAAAAGCAATGAAATTACTTCTTTTGTTTTAATAAATATCAACATTACTTTTCAAAAAACTGTTACATAAAATACAAGCTAGAGGTCTTCCTGGTTTGGAAATGATACACAGGAAGGAGACACCAGTGGACAGGATTATGGCATGATTACTGACTGGTCCTATCACCAGATCAGCACGGTGAGCTGAAGTAGTAAGGACAGGAGGTGTCCCGAAGCTTCATTTTGTCCTGTAGCCCTCACAAAGGGTGAGTGGGGCTGCTCCAGCTCAGCTGGAGAGGGCACTTCCCTCCCGTGCCCACCTTCCTGTGGCTTCACTGTGAGGGCTGCGTAGGCTATGCCATAACTACCAGACTGGAGAAAGACACCGTCAAGCACCTGTCTTAACAGGTCTTTATTTATTGACCCTAATCACCTGGCCGCCACCAGAAGGACTTAGGCATTGATGAGGGAAGGTTATTGGAAAGGGAAATGCAGTTGGCAAGGACCTCTGCCCACTCTTCCTGACACAAATCAGTGCTGAGTGCAGTCCACCTCATTCAAGTTACCATAAGCAAACATGAGGTTAAACAGACCCCGTGATGTGACACTCACATTGGAGGCAGATTGCGGGAGTGGGAGAAAAACTTGAGTGCTAATCAAATGTTGGTATTTCACAAACTTTCTGTGCCGGCCACTCATGTTCTTAGCTTCAGTCTACAAATGTATGTGACTTGTAAAATGAGACAATTGGATTAAGTAACTAAAGCCCCTTCCAGCTCTAGCACACGACAATGGCATCTTACCCGGGGTGAGAGGAAGCCTGCCTCTCAGCTGGTAAAAATTTCCAAGGCTTTCACTAACAAGGTTAGTTTCACTTTCACAGCAGAATGATTTCATAAATTGGAGACCTGGACAAAAACAGGAAGTTGTAACATATTTAGTTGGATTACTTCTTAAATGCCACTTCATAAGTTTACATAAGCACTAATACTTTAAGATGTTACAAAATGTATCAATTACTAGACTGTGTGTGACATACTGTGACATACTGCAGGCCCTTTATCACATCCCTACTGGACACCTTTGATGAGGCCTCCAAGTCGGCTTTGACACTTCCACTTCTGGCCTTGCCAGTCTATTTCCACCCTGCATCTAACTTCAAGTCCAAATCAATTCCATCTTCAGGGCATCTCAGGCCACCATGACCTGAGAGTTCATGCCTCCGCTTTTTCACTTCACTTCAAATATTGTTCTTCTTCCTCTAGTGCCTTTCATTCTCCTGATCACTCCTCTCTCAGGATCAGTGATCAGGTTCTCATTCAGGCTCTCATGCTTGTTTCGTGTCATAGTAGGTGACACCACGATTCACGGGTCACTGACTTGTGCTACGAGGAGAGCCCAAGTTTCTTCTTGTGAAGATCCCTGCCAACTTCTATCATTACATTCTAACCAAGGGTCTGGCACCAAACAGCTCGTTTGTTAAAGTGAATTACTGAATGTGCACCAGCAGGTGGACAGAAGCTGGGTTCCCTTCTCACCCACACACACTTCCAATTTTGATCTGAAAGAGAAACCTACCTTCCAGATCCACCTGGAGCCTCTGGCTGCACCGCTTCCTTCAGTGTCCCAGTAACTCCGAAATCTCACACTAGGTGACATAGCAGTAGGTACCAGCTCAATAGCTGATTAAAATAGAATTGTAGTCATTAGTGATTTTTAAAGCTTCTTGTGGCTTATCTGTCATACTTAGTCAACTTTCTAGTGCTTTGTGCATTTCCCCCTTCCCTTACCCCACCCCATTGCTCTTCCTTGACTACTTGCTTTTCCATCTCAATAAAAAGACCTCAGGGAATTAAAATTAACTACAAGCTTTTCTCTGGAGTTGATTTCTATTGACCAAGGTGGGCAGCAAGAAACTTTGACTATCCTTAGTACCATTATTTGCAAGCATCTCTTTAGTCTACGTACCTCTACTCCATCGCTGGTTTCCCTTTGCTTCGTTTATATAATGCGAGGTCTACATAATAAATTCAGGACTCCTGTTTATGCACTTTTCAGCACAGAGCTAGGGATCAAATAGGGTTTGAATCCTTCTATTCCTAGGTAAAAATCTGCTGCAGATGGGGGTCAAGACACCCCTTTAAGTCATTGTTAATATATATACTATGCTTTGGGTAAGCAGGAAACCTTAATGAGGAAAGTAGAAAAATTAAGATGATTGCTGTAAGTAATTTGTAATGGTCCTTTAGAATAATGTATTTTTGGAAACATTAAAATATGGTCCAGCGGTCATCAGATCAGGTCAGTGTAATATACCAATGTCCTCTACCACCCGAATACTGTTATCTTACACTCATTCTGTGTATTGAGTTCCATTTTTACATTTTCTCTTACAGGGGAAGGGAGGGTTAGGGATGGAAAACATGAAGTATTTCAAAGTGTCACATTTTAAAGTCTGTCATGCGCACGGCAGATTAACCTGTTGTAAAGAAGCCTTTTCGACCATGGCATTTGCCTTCCTCTTCTAGAATAAAGTAGTTCTCCCCAAGAATTTCTATCTTGAGAAAGCTGTGACACTATGAGCAGCACTGTTTCCTTTAGGAGGTTAGATCAATTTAACAGATACCTGTTCCACTTTTTCCCTAGGAATAACTTCCAAGTTCTGCCCTTAGGGGATCCAAGTAAATAGCATGCGAGGGCTTGTCGCCTAAAGAATGTGTTTCCATAGAAACGTTTCTTTCCTTGAGGAAGTCATGTGAAAAGTGCTTTACTATCTAAAATCCAAAGCTAATTTTGTAAACAAATGTTTTAGTTCAGGTGAACAGAAATGGTTATGATTTTTACCTGTTACTCTGAAACTGTGTTGCCTTCTCTTCAGAAGCCATTAGATTGTTTTTAGTTGTATTTCATTGAGCAAACCCTGAGCTACATTTCACATCAGTATAGTACCCAAATCCTGATTACACCAAAATACGTTATTATGGAGTATGCTGTAGGGAAAATAAATTTCCCCTGAACTCCATATCAAGTTTTACACTTCAGGGTGATAAACATTACATCCTCTGGACAGGCAAAGCTCACACTGAGCATTATACTTTAAATTTACTTCCTAAACTATCACTTCATTTCCCAAAAGGATCATGTTTCCACATTTATGTAAACTAATAAAAATATTTATGCATTTTGTAGATGGAGAAAGTTTCGGAAATCTAAATGTAGGTATTCTCATTTTTTTGCCTTAGGGTACTGTATCAAACTCTACCAATAGAAAGGACATTATAACAAGTAGCTTATAAAAAGTTGAAGAGAATGAATTTGAAAATTAGAATAAGGTTTTCATCGTAAGAGGACTGTGCCCTACATGCATACTGCCTTAAACCTACCCAAGAGGACCACCAATTGCTAAAATACGACCAAACATTTCACTTCAGGAATGCAAAAGAAAAATCAGGAAAACGTTTCTTTCCTGTATTAGAAGCTACTCATCTGGTTACCAAATCTCTCCCTTTCCCCCATCTTTTTAAAATAAGGGGAACCTGAATTCACCTCCTGGAAGCCCTATGTAACAAGTGTTAATGTACAAGCAGCAATGAATTTGGAGTACCTATTGGAATCACTGGAACACATTTAGTTGGGCCCTTTTACTCTTCCACACAGCATTCACATGGACAGACTAAGGAAAAGGAGACGAAATTTAAATCAGCACATTTTTTTGCTTTATTACTTAAAAAAAAAATAGCGAAGTTGGAACCTTTTATATTGTACTTGACCTTGACCCCCATTTGCCTTAACTCCCTTAACTGATAGAAAATACCTTAAGAGCTACCTTAAACAAATTAGCCTGTGGGTGCATTTAAGGAAGCCCCGGTCATTCTGAAGCACGGTTTTCTCTCCTGCCTGCAGGCCTCAACACTGAACTTTTTGTCACTCAAGGTAGACGTGTACACTGCCCATCTCAATGTTATGGTGGTTTTTGTTTTTCCTTAACATTGTCTCTGGCTCGTAGTAATCTGTGGCAATGCTCATGTGTTCAGCCTAGATTTTACTGGACAAAACTAACTCCACTTCCTGTAAAAGGAACTGCAGGAGAGAACACGCCACAGTTGTGTCTGTCGGTAGGCGCTGTTGAGTGCTCCAGTCTGCAGACGCTCAGGCTGGAGCGCCCGTGAGGAACCCGTGCCATTGGTTAGGCGCTGTCACTTCAGTGGTGCAGCAGTAAGGGACCGAACTGTCCTATGCACCTGTTTGCGCACACTGTTACCGCCTCGTCACTTCTGACTATAGCTTCTCATACCCACAGATCCTTCTTTGTTTAAAAGCAATAACCCCTGCTCCTCATCAAGTTGCAAGTTAATGTTGACTCCTGGCGTGAAAAGGGAGGAAAAAATTATATCCCTAGGTAATAGACAATTTCAAATCAAACACGTGAAGTTCCTTGTCCCAGTTAACTCACCTAACCAAGCAGTGATTACTGGTGTTCTGGCCCATCAATTACCTGCACCATTTGTCCCAATACTGGATCTACAATCACAACTAAAATTACTGATTTTCTACTTGATGCCCAAAATTATACTTACTCAGCTTTCCACATGGACAACATTCCCAACCTAATCACAAATCACTCTTTGAGTAATTCTGACTGTCCACCTATTTCCAATGAACTATCCCTGAGGGTCATCTTTAGTGTACCTGTAACAGCACTAGGTGTTTAAAAACAAACTGGGGGTTAAAGCAGCCTAAATGTAACCTCAAACGTTGCCCTAGCTAAAGCTACCACCTGCGTGTTTTAGTGTGGAAGTGGAGGAATGATGGGCCGAAAAGAAGTTCAACCCTAAAAATTACCCGTGGAAAAGGCTCTCGTCTGTATCAGAAGTGTATTAGTAGCTTGACTATTTTTAGATTTCTAGACTATTAATGATCTGAAGATACTGCAGTTTACATGACTAATAAATGCAAACTGCTCGTTAGAGATCCAAAGTGGTTGACAAGACTAATACAAAGCACTTAGCGCCCCCTTAAAACTTAACGTGTCGCCAAGCCTTACTTACTCTTGCATATATTACTAAAATGTTAAAGCTTAAAATAAACAACAACAAAGTTAGATTCAAACCATTTCAAGAATTTTGGAGAAAAATGGCTTTAGAAAGAGTATCATGTTCATCTTGCCAGGAGCATTTTGATGACTGTCTTGGGAGGTTGCGCAGTAGAGGATTATTCTCTGCTACAAGTTCCATGTATTTCTTAAAAAGACATTTTATAGTTACATGTAAAAAGGGAATTAGGGAAGCCATGTTTTTAAGATGTGCAGTTATGTCTAAACTAACACCAGAAACTCTTGAACTATAAGAGATGGAAGTTTATGCATCCTTAGTATAAGCTTAATCTAGTTTTACAAATATACCTCTTTGTAAACTGACAGCAATATCTTTGTAAGAGATGTCTATACCACTGTCTAAAAACTATTAAAATATTTCATCATTTGCATTTATGCATATTATAAAAATGACCCCAAGATTAAAAGCTAATTTATTATTTTCAAAAAAAAAGTCAATTGCCACAACTGAGGCAAATATTAAATACAGAATAGATTGTCCATGAATGTAAACTTCCCAGGTAGGTGATAAACATAGTTGCCTTTCCTGGAACACTTTCAAGTACGTTAGTGCTTAGGACATCCAGTTGCACATTTATTTCCACACGGGACCTACCCTAGGCAAATGATTATTGTTTTGTGGACTTAATATGGCTTTTTTGTCATTTTGATGTCAAATCAATTTGACTTGTGCATTGGGCTTTCACCTTGCTGTCGGGGTACATTAGGCCAGAACCAAAGCCCTCCATCAAAGGCTGGATCCACGTCAACAAGATGTAACCTACCAGCAACAAGAACTTTCTAAGCCATGTCAGGTCACGTTACCTCATCATTTCTATCCTGCCTTTTTTTTTCCTTATAGACTCTTACGTTGTTAGCTGTTTTAATTAATACTAGTGTAGCCCACCAACCTGATCCAACTCAATTATCTGCAGAACATTCTAGTGAAAATCACCCCTTACACCAACATTAATCCCCCAGATGAGGTTTCTGTAGGTACAGCTAGACATGTGCTCAGAGCTATACCTGTTTCCCGTTTTGTGGTTTTGCTTGCCAGGAAAGGTGGGTGAGGGGGGAGTTAATAAACCAGGTTTCTCACTCAGAGCTCATTCTGCCAAACTTGGCATTCTTCTCCCTTTGGCTTACTATTTGGTGCACTCTGTTCTAAATTTCTTGCATACTTCCTAAGATTTCGTATCACCTATCAATTCTGATCTTGAGACTCCTTAAAAATGTTAACATTTTCCTGGAGTGTTTTTTAACCTATCCCATCTCTCTTCCCAAAATCTTCTGGGCTACACAGGCAGGACATTGTATCAAAGAGTGTCTGTCATTTGGCCATTACCCTCACACTGCAATTATTAGAATATGGAATCCTTAGTAAGCAACTTTAAACTCGAAGGTAAGGTATACCCAAGATTTTTAAAAGGCATCCAAACATTTAGGGCACCTAAACATTCATTAGTAACAAAATTTGCATTTTCCCCTCTGGGTTTAAATTAAGTCTGTGCAATCCTAGCAATAATGTGTACTGCAAAAGTAGCTCACGCTAATGACTGCCAGCAGTAAGCTAATTGCTTAAAAGACAAAAGCCCTTGAGATACTACCTTGCATTAAATATTTTTATGGTGATTCTAAGATTAGCCTTGTTCCACAAATTTCTCAACTGAAGCTCCCTACACCAACATCTGAAACTCAACTCCAGCTCAGCTTGTGGGGAAAAAAATTCTAAAGTTAAAAATCTGATTTCAAGTGGCTAGAACAAAAATCTAAGCAATCAAATATAGACAAACCTAAACTTACCAGAAGCAGCCTAAAACACCAACAAAACACTAGACTGAGGTTTTAGTTCTACAGTTTGACTCCTGATTCCTCACTTCACATCAGTGAGGGTCCTTTTAGAAGATTAAGTGTTCTGTGCAAACCCAATAGAATTACAGTTGGGGATCTAATGTAGTCACACAGCTACAGGTAAGTTAGCAGTGTTGTGTAGCAGTGAAATCAATGACTGGCTTGCTGATGGCTTCTAGAAGCATCTGTTCCCAGAGTTTCACGTATCATATGTGCATATAAGATATCAGTTGAGGACAGCCAGCAGCATTTTGCAAAGATGGTAAACTGAGGGTTAACTTCTCCCAGCCTTTTCCCCTCCTTAAATGTTAAGTCATCTGCAGGGGAGGGGAAGGGAAGGATTCAGCTTTACTTCATAATTAAGATCAATTGTCAGCATACATTTAAGTTTTTAAAACCTAAATGTTCCAAGTACAGAGTAAATAAGCAGCTGTCCAGAAAGCACACACTTAAAATTTCTCCTCTTGGGAGTTTTAAAAAGGGATTTTAAACCTTGATGGCGAGAATCCCAAAGCGAGAGTAAAATGAATTCTTTTTATTGCAAACAAACGTCTAAATTAATTTCTCCACCCACTTTCTTTAGAAAGAAAAAGAAATCAGCAGGCTAAGGAGATACCCATTCAAGAACTGACATGATTAAAAATTAAGATATAAATGGGTGACTCACAATTGCATTAGCTTACAAAGATGGTGGAGTTAACTACTACAAGCACACTAGTTATACAGTATTTTGTGGGAGAAGGGCATACAGACATAGCTAACTTCATATAGATCCCATTAGACAACTGGATTTACAACAAGTTTTTTTAATAAGAAATGGGCAAAGCCAGCTTTCTTTTCAGAATCAAAATGCAGAACAAATGGAAAAATTATGGTATTTAACCTTCACAAGTTTGAGCCTCCACAAATAATACAACCAAGTTTTACATTTTTAACAGCCCTTCTACATACACTCCATCTTCTCTATCTTGGTTCCAAGTTTTATCTTCATTCAATTATGCCAATTCCACTGTTATTAAAAAGAAAAAGCCTTCCCAGGTATTGTCAGAAACTACTATTTAGCATACCCCCTCCACTACTCAGCAAACTACAGAGAGGATGGAGTGCAAGATGAGCAGTACAGAGTCTTATGCAATTCATGAGGACTGCGCAGTCCTTACATGAATCTGGCTGCTAACATTTCTATTATACTGTGACAATGACTCCCGACTGTTATCTCTGTGAGAAATGGGGGGAGTAAATTCTTAATAAAAGACACCAGGTACAAAGCAACATTTTACTTTTGTTGTGATAAAAAAAAAAGTCACATTTTACAGATAAAATGTAGAACCCTGAAATACTGACACATTCTCTTATCGTGCACAATGCTGAGGTTCTCTTACGATTCACTTTAAAACTGCAATTAAAAATGTACAAAAAAGAAAAGAAAAAAAAAATCAACCCACAAAGCTTCTAAAAAAGGAACCCGCAGGCACTTCCTCTTGTGGAATGTTTAAAAAGTTAGCCTACTAAAGAAAACAGTCGACTTCTTGTGAAGGTTTTGGAGAAATATGTATCAGTTCGTTTTATTTGGGTATTCAATAATATCCTTGGTGATAATGCTGACTCCATGGCTTCTGACCCCAGAATTGCTGTAAGAGAAAATTTTTTTTTTAAAGAAAAAACATCAATAAGCCACTCAAATTGCTTTTAGGAAATGACAATGAATTTAATTCAGAGTAACTGCTGGAAACAAATTTATACCTGTCATACCTCTGATTTCTATCAAACCACATTCAGTTAGTATTAATATCCCATTATTATCAATAAACACATTACAAAAGGAAACACATCAGGACTTGGTTAGTTTATACAATTAAAGCTAGTAGTACAAAAGAACCGTATGTATTAAATAATATTACTTCATTAAAAAAATATTAAGTTACAGCAAACTCCAACCTATTTTGCCTTCAAAAGATTACGGCTATGACTGCAACACAGTACACACTTTGCCCGAAACACCTCAATCCCAGGACAAGATCTTTTTGAAGAATGATTACTATGAACTCAATATACGATTTAATGTAGATAACCACATAAGGAATTACTTACACCCTGCTGCCACTGGTTGTAGCCCTGAGATTGATTTTTATAGCCACGATTGTTTCCTCGGCCTCTGAAGTTCTAAAATGTAAAAAGAAGAAAAATATTTTTAAGAACTCCAAGCACAACACAGAAAGGGACAGGTGCTAATTAATGTGCCTCAAATCAAACCTGAGGGGACTCATTTTACTACCATCACTAATTTTTCCTATGTGAATGCACTCACACCGTGTGCCCACAATTCTTAATGGGGCTCCGTACGCAACACATCAACATTAAGCTCTTTTCAGACTGATTTATTAATAGACAAGCAGGATCAGTGCCTGCAGGGATCATACATCATTACCTGGTTGTAGTTCCCTCTGTTGGGCATTCCACCTCTGTTGTAGTTCCCCCCTCTGTTTGAATAACCACCGCGGCTGCTAAAAACAGGGCCACGAGGATACGGATAGCCAATTCCACCACTTCCACCTCCGCCACCACCTCTCTGTGGCATGTTGCCCCTGTTATATCCACCACGATTCCCAGGAGCTAGAAACAAGAGACAATTTAGTTTAATAGGGTGTTGTATATATCTCCTTTAACACATGACCTAGGGTTTTTCTGGACCATTCTTTTATTCTAGGAGGAAAATAAGTGTTTAAAGACTACAATAATATTTCATTTAACCATTCACATAACTTTAAACTAGAGGAGTTATAATCAATGAGGATCAAATTTCTAATGTTAAATTCAGCTCAATACATACTCAAGTTAGAAGGTTTTCACTTGCTTCAATCTTGAACCAAATAAACAGAATACTCAAAATTAACTTGCCTCCTCCTCGGAAATTTCCACCACGCATATTGAATCCGCCACGTCCTCTATGGCCACCACCTCTGTTAAACTGGTTCTTGCCGCTCTTATTTTTATTGCTCTTCTTTGAGCCAGTGTTCTGTTTCTTTTCTGGGTGAAGAGCCTTCTTGCTCTCTTCCTTATACTGCTTCAAAAGTTTTTGGGCTTCCTCCCTCTGAAGCTCGACGTAGGTTATCTCATCAAAGCACTCAGCTACTTCTGGCAGTGTAAAGTTTCCTACAGGAATTACAGTCAGGTTAACACATATTCATACTCCTTAAACCCACCTTCAAGTTTTTCAACACACAAGAGTATCTATTCCTAATTTACTAAACTAACATTTTCCTAAAAGTAGAAGTAAGCCAAATACACTCATTTACAAAGAGTTACTGTAACTCCTGAAACACTATTACTAGCAGGAAATGTTAATTTAAGTTTACAGATATTAAGTCACATGAAGAGATTTAACAGAACAACAGAATTGAATTCATGCCTTTCATTTTGAGAACTGCATGTTCTGGTAGGTCTTTCCCCTCAACTTCTGCTTTCTTCTGTGTCCTCTGCTTATAGTCTTCATCCTTTGGGCAAACCACAACAGCTTTTCGTTGGAAGCCTACAAACAGGCACATTTTTCTCCTCTGGGCAGCAGCAGACACATTTGTCTTAAAATAAAAAAAGTTTATTTATTAATTCTACACAAAACCCACTTTTCAGTTACTTTCTTTCAACTTCCAAGTTACAGCTTACCTGATCCAGAATGAAATTTCGCTTCTTACGGGCAGCAATCTCAATAAACTTTCCAAGACACTGTGGAGCTCTCTGCAACAGTGTGTTCAGTTTTCCAGTATCTGCCATTTGCTTCTTAAAACCCGCCACCTATTTTTAAAAGTTAAAAATTTCCTTTGAACTTGTGAACCTCAAGCTAAGCTTAATGTCAGCTTAAATCTCTCTATACAGAAAACAGGCAACATTTTAAACACTGCCTTTTCCCACTATTAATACAAAAAAGGGGTCACTGTCATGTACTAAGACCCTATACTACTCAATCTTTGTAGCTGCCAGATGAAAAGAATTTAAAAAATTCTTTAGAAGAGATGAAGAACCCGAGCATTTGGAAAGCAGTTTACTTTACAAATAAGAAGTCCACACTTGAGTAACCAATTTCACTTTGCCCAAACTCCTATCTCTAAAACACTATCAAACTGGGTAAGGACAACAGGCAAAGGAATTACTAAGAACACCTTCTGTTTTTTTTAAAATGCTGAGATAATATCCCCTCAGCATTCTACTTACCATCATTTTATCCATTATGGTATTTGTTCCAAGAATGTTGTATTTACCAGGATTTTCTGCTGCATGTTTAGTAACCCAGGTAGTTTTTCCAGCTCCTGGCAAGCCAATCATCATAACCACCTACAACGCAAAGCAATGTTATTTTAGCTAGTAATTAAAAAAATTTTAATAAAACGAACTTAAATATCTGAATTTTCACAGCACTGTAACAAGATAATCCGTGTTTGGGAAAATTTTGACACTCCACATAGAGGGAGGGAGGGGATAGCTTCTAAGAGAAAAATTACTGAGAGCAACAGGAATGGCACAAAGTCAATGCTCAAATGCTCTGGAGGGGGTCACTTACTTCACAATCTTTCTTCTCCTCAGGCCCCTTTGGACCTCTAACTCGGTCCTCCAAGGGAACATTCTGGATGAAAGTGTAGTCCTCAGGTATTGGAAAATATGGCTTTTCCTTCTGACCAAAATTGAATTCGACAGCGCAGTTGTGGCAGAGAACATGTGGGAAGAGTGGCCGTCCAGCAAGAACTTCCTTACTGATTTTGAAGGCAACACCAAGTTCTTGTCCATTCTTTGCATAGGAGAGTTCTACTTCATCACTTTCAAAGTTCTGTTAATTGGGGGGGAAAGTAACAGTTTTAACCTGCTTCCTGTAAGACTTCTAAAAAACTTCAAAATTCAAATTAGAAGTAAAGCTAATTCTGTGGGAAACACATTTAGACTAAATATTAAGGTTTCTGATGATTATAAACAATGAAACACCTATATCCTGAAAAGGAAACAACATGGACTTTTAGAAAGGATGACTAGATTTTCAGGTCAACTAGATGTTAAGTAGATTTCAGTCAAAATGAATTAGTAGTGAATGCTGATATTGATACAGCTTTAAAAAAGAGCCCTGGCTGGTGTGGCTCAGTGGACTGAGCACCAGCCTGAGAACCAAAGGATTACCGGTTCAATTCCCAGTCAGAGCACATGCCTGGGTTGCAGGCCAGGTCCCAAGTAGGGGGTGCCCGAGAGGCAACCACACACTGATGTTTCCCTGTCTAAAAATAGATCTTTTTGAAAAAAATAATTTCTAGCATGTATCTTGCCGTTTATACATAAATATTTAGCTATAACGTACAGCAAAACATGTAATCACGTCATTTTCGTCAAACTTCTCTCCATAATCTTCAGTCTCACAGTTGCATGTTTTTATTCCTTTTAGAGAATACCCGTAGGAAAATTCTTCTTCACCTAAGAAAATAATTAACTACCATGACGATTTTTCAGAACAGTCCAGTGACCCACATATTTTAATACTCAAGATGTAAGGTTTAAGAGAATAAGTATGTACTTAATACTTTTTCACTTACATTGACTTTATAACTAGACATACAATTAATGAGAGCTAGGTGGGTTATATACCCAGTTGACAAACTGTATAGTATGGGTAACATTCTATCTTAATCATTGGACATGAAACAACCATAAAAGAACAAAAACTTAAATTTGGCCTGTGCCTACTACATGCTAATGTTATTCATCTCATTTAAAATATTAACAGAATTGGACAAAAACAAGCAAAATGTATGGAATGCTTTCTACTATACTGAAATCAGACCCCAAACATTAATGAGCACATAGTACTCAAATGGCAACTTTACCAAGTAGCATTCCACTTGTGGTTAGAGACCAGCCAATCCGAACTTCATGTATGTCAATATCTTTTGTATATAAATGCCTTACGGGGATCTTCTCTGTAACCTGGAAGTCAAATCATAAACGGTTAAACTGTAAACTGAAGATAAACCCTTAAACCCTGGCTTACTTCTCTTGTGCTACAGGCTAATAACTCTTCTCTGGCTGCTAATACAAAAAGTCCCCACTCAAGAACTTAAATGTAAGGGCTTATAACATGAAAAGGTTTAAGTACTCGGTTGACTCACATTTAAAACAGTTAATGTTTAAAAATCACATATTTGCAATACTCAACCTAAAACCAGTTGAAGCATATATTTAACTTTTCCTCTGAAACAAAATCAAGAGCCTATTTTTAAACCCTTGGTGGGCTTTTTCAAGTGTCTGATTTTAAAAAAGAGTACCCTTAATAAAAAAAACAGGCTGTATATCACAAATTCTGATAGAACACGTTCAACTGTTAGAAAAAAGTTTCTAAGCCCCTCTTCTAATCCATAGAGACTTCCAAAAATAAAAAGTTCCACTGACACCCAAGTGTCAGGCAAATGGAAACTCACAAAGGTTCTTTTAAAAAGAAGCCCTACAAAATTGTATTTACCTTCATTTCAAAACAGACTTTGCCTTTTGACACACCGTAAGAAGCCCTTCCTCCAGCCCAAAGAAAAGCAAAACTCTCCATAGTAAGGGAAGAAGCACTGAGGCGATCTCTTGATATTTTAAAATGCAGATCACAATTATCTGTAATTATATCAAATACCATATTATTTCTTTTGACAGTAAATGTAAATACATCTGCTATGCAGACAAAACTTGATTATTAAATCTCTGCATGTATTTTAAGTGCTGCATAGAACATTTTACATGCCGTTTTAAATGTCCAGTTTTAAGCCCCACCCCCACCAAGTCACTCTTGCCAAATTATCAAGTGTAAACTACCTATAAAACTAAGTAACACCAAGGTTTAATGTGTATTTTAAGTATATAAAATAATCAAGACAATGTGACATTAATACATACCTGCTCTGCTCTTTACCTTGACTTAGAGGCAAGCAGTAGAGGACAGCAGGAAATCAAAGTGGAGCATGCCAGAGCCAGGCAGAACTTACCAGTGCCACAATAACACTGAAGGGAGGCCATGGCCAAATAGTTTCTAAAACGAGTACGAGCTGCCGATCTGTACTTTCTCACTTTAGAACACCAGGGGCTCTAGATCCTAAATTCTTTTCTACAACTTGTGAAGAAGGCAGCCTCAATCTACAAAACACAAACCTGGTTGTCTAATGCTGTTACTGTTACAGCACTTCTGGTCTCCTTTCCCCAGGCTTGGCTGCTACTCAACAAGGGGGATTACCCACTTCCGGGATTATCCAATTCCAAAAGGTCTTTTTACCTAGCTACCTTTGGGTTAGTGGCTCATTAGCAAGCATTTTTGAGGG
Organism: Macrotus californicus; assembly: GCA_007922815.1. Classification (NCBI taxonomy): domain Eukaryota; kingdom Metazoa; phylum Chordata; class Mammalia; order Chiroptera; family Phyllostomidae; genus Macrotus; species Macrotus californicus. The sequence continues at coordinate 38,083 of VMDR010001481.1, read as the reverse complement.
GAACTAAAAAGTTAGAAAGTTGTTTTCTTAAGTTTTTTTTTTTGATGAGAAAAAATTAAATCTACAGTTTGGAATTCCTCTTATATTAGCTTTGCTCTTAAAATTCCTGACCATCATTGAACAGAACTTTCAACTCAATAAATTATATTTGAACCCAGTATTGCACATAACAAATTAATATTTCTAGGTGATGAGCTACAAGCCTGCCCACAATAGTAGTGTTACCTTCTTGAATCACTGCTTCGGTATCTTGCCAATACCTATAGTTTATACTTAAGAAACTTAATTTAACAAAACTTTCGAATCAACTGCCTAATTTTCCACCTTTTTCTTTTAAAAGACTCTACTATCTCAACTACCTGTAAAGGATACTCAATAAGAAAGAGTTTTACATGACCACTTTTACATACCTAGGTTAACAATTTGCATTTGAAATCACGAGAATCTGAGTTTCAACTCCCCAGGCTCTACACATAGGGCAGGTGGACACCTGACCTCTCAGTTTTCAATCCATTACTTCTACACTTTGTCCTATCATTGAAAGAACCGTGGGTTCCTTCCGATCAAATACTAATACTGAACCAACCAATCTTTTTGTAAATAAAAATTACAACTCTGACGGCCCGTTTAGAGGTTTGCAATACTTCCTCATACTCAATTGCAACCCAATTGGGTAAAGTAGCAGTATTTACAGCGCTGCCATTGATACCATTCGCTGCTGAAGAAAGCTAGTGGCCCAGTGATAGCCCACTGCTGCTGCCCCAGGTCTTTGGAAGAAATCAACTTATGTTAAAGCAGCAGCTACTGAACTGGAATTGAGAACAAAAGAGCAGTTATTGAGAAAGTAATATTACAATCTTTTAGAATAGGGAATACACTTGTGTGCTAATGGGAAAGTCATTAATAAATATTTAACCCAAATAGCTCACTTAACATAATTCCACAAAAAGATGCAATTACTTTATCTTAGAAGCGTATAGGACAAGTCATAGGTAACCTTACAAGTTTCCATTAGCTAGCTACTCAAAAATTGGCATTAATTTTACATTCCTACAAAGAACTTTCAAGTCATATAAAAATATTACCAAATTGCTAGAGCCTGTAAAATTATCAATACAACTGATGCTATACTAAATATTAAACTACCGGAATCTGAATATAAGCCATCATCTTCCTGCCTTTAAAAAACTGCTTTCGTTTCCTTGCTAAGTGTTCAGCATTTAAGTTCAACGTACTACATAAGTTTCCTAACACTCTGGAACCAAACCCACATTTGAAATTGGGGGACAAAGGGGAAGAAACAGCTTCACTTACAAGTGTCAAGACAAACCACTGTGTCATCGAAGTGTTCATCTTCTTCTTCAACAGGTGGCTGAGGAGATTTGGCTCTGAAAGACAGTATTGTCTCCTGATACAGCTTTCCCCACCAAAGAATACAGACTGGGCAACGAGTAAAACTCGGTAAACACCATCTACCTGCTATACTTGTTCTCTTCAATGTACTCAAAATATCCACGGCCATGGTCTTCCCGAGGTCGTTTAACACCTCTCTTTTTATCTCCGCCTTTCTGCTCTGTTTTGCCGTCTCCTACAACACACAACACCCCTATTTAAGAGGCCAAGCCACAACAACACAACAAAAATAGCCCTTTTGTTTTGAAGCTCAAAAAAGCTCGACATTTCCCTACTCCTTTTTCGTAAGCGTTTTCAACGAGGAGTCAAATACGAATTCAAAAAACAATCAGCTTGAAATTGGACTAGAGTTAGTGACGCAGTCTAAAGACATTACCAATATATTGCCACCCTGTTCGAAGATTCGAGAAACCTAATGAAAAATAGCGCCGCACAGGCCGAGCCCACGTGTAGCCCAAAGAGTTCAAGAAGGGGGGAGGGAACGCGCTGGGCCCGCGCGCCCAGCCCTCCCCTCCCCCATCGGGGCCCGCGCTCCCGCAGGCCGCATTGTACTTATTTTCCGCCCCGCTCTCCCCCCGCCGGCCCCTCCCGCCGGAAGTGACGTCACACCGAGCCCCTAAGCTCCTCGCACAATACCACGGCCCTGAGCCGCCAAAGCGAGCCCGCCCGGGCCCTCGGGCCCCCCTCCCCCCCCCCCCCCCCCGAGACATGTGCCCGCACCGCGCGCACGCAGCGCGGCGGCGCCACCGCCGGCCGACGGGGCACCCCCCCGCCCCCGACTCCTCCCCTCCAGCGGCAGCTGCAGCTCCCCCTGGATCTCGAGCCACATAATGGAGGCGCTGCCACCACGGTCACACACACACACACACACACACACACACACCGATCCCGAGGCCTCACGGCTAATCCGGGATTCCCCGCGCCCCTCCTCCAACACTCCCCTCGCCGCGGCCCCCGCCCGGGACTCCCTCCCCCCCGGGGCTCCGGCAGGCCTAGGGCACGGCTCCACCCGCGCAGGCCTCCCGCCGCGCGCAACGGTACAACGCAGCACTCACCCGCCGCCGGAGCCCCGGGGCGGCCTCCGCCACCTTCCACCTTCTTCTTACCTCCCGACTGCTGCTGGCCCTGGCTGGCCCCGGGTGGCGCCACCGTCACCGCGAGCAGCGAAGTGGGGCCGCTGCTCTTCCCCGTGGCCTCCTTGGCGGCCCCGCGCTGCTGTTGGGGCTGTTGCTGCGGCGTCGCCGGCGGTTGAGCCTGCTGCTCCCCGTGCCCGTTCTCGTCGCCCGCGCCTTCCTCTTCCTCTCCGAGCTCGTCCTCCCCCTCCTGGAAGCCCTGGTCGTCGCCGTTCTCGTCCTCCGAGGCGGCCTCCTCCTCTTCCATCGGGCCCGAGTCGGCCGCCCCCGCGGCGCCGTTCTCCTCCCCTAGCTCCATCTGGTCGCCATCCAGGGCGGCGATCCCTTCCTCCTCCTCTTCCTCCTCCTCCTCCTCGTCGCCGCCGGTCGCGGCCTCCTGCTCGAGGCCTGCTCCCGAGCGCCCGGCGGAATCCCCGCCCAGGTCTAGACTGCCGTTCCCGGGCTCCATGGCAGGCCGGCCGGCCTCCTCGTTGTCCAGCGCGGCCTGGAGCCGCTCCATGAGGTCGGCCTTGAGGCCCTTGTCGGACAGGCGCCGCTTCTTGAGCTCCTCTTTCAGCTCCGACACCTTCAGCTTTTTTACATTAACAGGCGAGGAACTCATGGTGAGGGCCTCGGTTCACCACTAGGCGCTGGCTCAAACTCGGCTCCGCTCACTCGGCCACTGGCGGCGGCTGCTGCGACTGCTTTTCGGCCCGGGCGGCGGCTGCGGCTGCGGGTGGAGGAGGGTTCCTGCTGCAGAGCGGACCCGCCTGGTGTCGAACGGCGCCAATTCCTTTCACGGAGTTCGCGAGGGAGACGCGGACACTCGCCTGGCGCGAGCGAGCACGCAACGTCCTCTCGCAGGGGCGGCGCCGCGCACGTAATATAGCCGCCCCGCCCCTTGCGTGACGCGAGCTCTGCGCAGTAGGGAAGCCGGAGCGCGCCCGCGCTCTGCCCCCGCCCTTTACCGTACTTACCTCCCCGCCCCCACGCCCGACTTCGGGCTGGGAGCGCGGCTCGGGCCGCGCAGTGCGCTTCCAATGGGGACTGAGGAAATGGAGGAGCAGCAGACCGCCTTTCGCTCAAACCGACCCACTGCAACATGAATTGGCCTCTCTCGTTTGTTGGTGGCAATACTCGTTTTGCTCTTTGCCGTCCCGAGGCGGCTTTTATCCAAATGCTTTCAGTCTTCAAGTTGTCAATTTCAGCTCGAAGCCTCCGCCTTCCATCTTAGATTTGCTCCATCCAGCTATTTGTTTTTAAATTCCCCATTAAAATTTTATTTCGATTTTGATTTGTACAACACAACTTGGACTATTACTACACGCAAGGCATTTTCTTATAATTATTTGGCTTAATTTTTTTAAGTCGTGCCTGCGAGTTGGATTCTAAGTTGGGAAAGGGCGAGGGCAGAGCCTTTTCTTTTGTCTCTTCCACAACCCCTGCTGCGGGGCTTGGGAGGTACAGGCTAGCCTTGGGAGCGCGATCCCCTAACCACACTGCAAAGCCTACTTCCCAGGCCTTGTCATGGCAGCTGCCTTCTAGTGGTACTAACAGCCAAAGAAATTAAAGCCTCAGAATTGCCTTTCTGGGCTTTCTCTACCTACCAAAAAGGGGGACCTCCTCTAAGACACATTCTGCCCAATTTAGGACCTTGGCTGGCCATCCAGGTATGAAGAAGCCCCAGTGAGCTAACCAGGATGAGACCAGCTACATCTTACCCTTTGATTCTCTTCCTACTCCTCTAGGCGTATTCTTGACCAAATCGTGCTGAAACTCTAATGAAAGCTCATGAAAAATAAAAGGGCTGTGATTTTGTAAAAACAAGAATAGACTCACTGTAGAAATCTGCTTGGGGTTTTATTTGTTTTGGTGTCTTAGGAGTTTAATTTTTCTCTTTACTAAGGTGTGCTATGTTCTTGAGATTTTAGATAGGGGTGTTAGAATTTAGATTTGTGATAGAGGTGAGTATCTTAAAACCCAGAGAATCTACCTGTGTTCCACAGTCTCTAAGGAGGTCAATTATACTGGGTACACTGGTGCTTAACTGGCACAATAATGCTGCCCCAATATTAATTTTTAAAGATATTTTATTTATTTTTAGAGAGAGAGGGAGGGAGAAAGAAAGGGAGAGAAATATCAATGTGTGGTTGCCTCTGGAGAACCCCCTATTGGAGACCTGGCCTGCAACCCAGGCATGTGCTCTGACTGGGAATCAAACCAGCGACCCTTTGGTTCGCAGGCCGGCGCTCAATCCACTGAGCCACATCGGCCAGGGCTGCCACAATATTAATCTGAAATTTTGAAATACACACATGTAAACTTACTCCCATAGGCTAGTATGGTCTATCTAATTTATATATGTGTGTATGTGTATATCTATATCTATATATTCTCTATGTATATACACACACGTTTCTAAATTTCCTTTTGATAGCTTTTAAGAACCATATAGGCATGTATAAAGATGAAATGATTTTAATTGAAATTAATGGACTGTGTACAGTACTGGTAATTCTCAGTTCAAGTTAATGGAGGTGGATGGCATAGCACCCCAAAATAGGAAATTATACATCGTGTCAAAAACTCATTTTAGCCTTTGGTTATAATGCCCTGGAGCTTATAAACAAGTCACAAACTAGAATTTGAATTTTTCAAACCCTTTGCCCTTGCTCAAAAATGGGAAAAGAGCTACAGGGGGCTTAACCTGTTCACAAAATGGGTAATTAACCCCTTAGTGAATGACAGTTAAGTATAGTTATTACGATGGTCCTTTAAATTTATATGTTCTTAAATACTATGTACATTTAAAAATATTTAGTGATATAACAATTTCCATTTAACTGGAAAAACAATATAAAAAATAAAACATATGTAAAGAAACTATTTAAAATCATTCTTGGTAGGTTAAAGCAGTTGTAATAATAAACACAAAATATAGAAAGTTCCATGGCTTTGTCTCCAAGAGCTTTGCAGTCCTGTTGAGCTTAATGAAGCCTGGTGGTCTCGGTCTGCTCATTTTACAGCCCTGGGGTGCTGGGACCCTCCCTCCCGCCCCAGGGCTCCTTCCTTACACCAGGCCTTCTTAGACATTTGAAAGAAAAACAGTTTTTGTAAATACTCAAAGAGCCATTGCCTCACTGTTTGTTCTTTTTGCAGGTGGGTGAAATCTGCCATTTTAATATGTCACCCCTTGAAAGTACACATAATGACAATTTTACTGATTTTTTTGCTTCTTATGCTTCCAATGCTATCATGGTGATTGTGTTTTACAGAAGCCAGCAAGAGTACAGAACGCTTCTTCTGAATCGGCAATGGGCCTTTAAGGAACTCCAAATTCCCCCTTTTTGAAATCCTAGAGATGACCAAGAATACAGAGTGGAAGAGGGGACAACTTAATTTTCAGCAGCAAAAAGGGATTGACCAACTACCTGTGAGTAACAGATCTATGAGAGGCCATCACAAAGTGAGGGTGCTCAGAATATACGGCTTACACTTTGAGTTTGAAGCAAAGGCATTACCTAAGGGCAATTGTTTGTCACACAATTCAGCAAATATTTCTTGAGCCCCTTCTGTGAGACAGGCACCTGTCTACTAGGCCTGCAGCAGTGAGATATGCAGTTAAGCCTGCACTCTCTTAGGGAGAGTCAGTCAACAAATAAGAGTTGGTAACAAGTACTGCAGGGACATAGGGGTCAGGAGAGGGGTAGGGTGTCCTGAAGTGGGGGGTGAGTTTTCAGCTATAAATGGGGTGGTCAGGGAAGCCTAAGAAAAAAGGTGACATTTGAACAAAATATCTGTAAGTGGGCCGAAGAGTAAATATAGATTCCTGAGAGGGAAGATAGGAAGTGAGAGCAGAGTGTTAAGCAAAAGGAGGGGAGGGATAGATTCCCAGCTGCCTTGCAGGGGGTTTTGTAAGGACTTTAGCTTTGCCTCCGTGAGAAGGGAGGCATGGAAAGCTTAGTAGCAGTGAAGTGGCATGCACTGATAGGAATGCTCAATTCAAAGGACTCAAGATACGATTCCACTGAACTCTGTTTTTTTAATATAATACAAACAAGCCCAATAGGAATTGATGAAAGAAGCAAGAAATATGCTGAGATACATTTTCAAACCTTCTTACAAAGATGTGAGAAGTACGGATACCTCCAAATTATTATGTATTAAAATTACCTTTTTGAACAGACAACCAGAAAAGCCCAATTGGAAGGGAGAATGTATCAAGTTCAGGTTAAAAATGTAAGCTTGAACATCAGACCTGCTTTGCAGCCCCAGCTACACCACATAGTAGCTGTGTGATCTTGCACGCACTACTTATCTCTCTCTGCCTGAGTTTACACATATATAAAATGATATGTATATAAAACCTGCCTCATGAGGTTGTTGTGAAGATTCAAGCAGGTAATGGATATAATAAACCCAGAGTACCATGCTGGATACACAGGAAGAGTTCAATAAATGGTAGTCTTCATTAGATACACTAAGCAAGTTCATGAACTTAAGAAAATCTATGATTCGGTTATTAATAGCTTCTTTAGGAAATTATCATTACGTATTTGGTAAGTTATCAATGAGTTGTTTGTGGTAAGATGCCCGTCTGGGAAAAAGTGAATATGAAGTCTACACAGGAGAGTGCAGACTTGTCATTCTAGGCCCAGTGCTGTCCTCTCGAGCCAGCTGTGTGACCTTTGGCGAATTGCATGCCCTCTCTGGATGTTAGTGTCCTCATCTATAAATGCAGGAGAGCAGACCAGATTTGTAGGGTCCCTTCACTGACAACCTTCTGTGAATTTCTTCTTAGCTGACTCCAAGCTATAAATGAGAGGGTGGGGAGGGCAGTGTTAAAATTTTAAGGAATCATTATGCATATTTAGATTTTACTTGTTATATTTGAAATTTTGCGTTAGAGTCTCAAAGAATTTTACAATTAATTAGTGTGCCATACTTTTTGAATTTTAAATGGTACAAATGCTCCCAACTTACATGAAAATTGGGTACCACAACGGGCTAAAAGTTTCAAAGTAAATGGTTTCTATTTGAATCATCTTATCATTGATGTTATGATTCTCTGTCTTCATATAAATTATGTAACTTCTGTAGAATAAGATGTACCCATTTGAAAGTTACAGGGAAGCTAGAATTGTGGTTAATAGTAAGATATCAGGGCTTTTGTTTTTTTTTTTAAAGAGTTTATCTATTTATTTTTAGAGGGAGGGGAACGGAGGGAGAAAGAGAGGGAGAGAAACATCAATATGTGAGGGATACATTAATCAGTTGCCTCTCCCATGCCCCCAACTGGGGACCTGGCCTGCAACCCAGGCATGTGCCGTGACTGGGTATCAAACCAGCGACCTTTTGTTTGCAGGCCAGCACTCAATCCACTGAGTCTCACCAGCCAGGGCAGGGCTTTTCTGATAACTAAAATATTTATTTACCAGGTGAAGACTGATGGTATTTACCAAAACTTATCTGACACAAAGGCAGGTTGAGTGATGTGTGGTTTATGAAGTCTACACTAATACACCTTACCAGTGCCTGGCCAGTGTCTCAGACCCTGATAGAAAACCATGAAGAAAATATTTAGGCCATCCTGCACAAGAATGAGATGAAAGTGATCATGGCCTCCTAAGCTCTCTCCTTCCACATGCACCCTCAGAGCTAGTCTAAGTTCCTTGAGAGCAGGGAGCAAGGTGGACTGGACACTTCCAGCACCTGTGCAGTGTCTTTTGTCAACATTCTCCGAGACAACAGCAGTGTGTGGGGAACAAGATGCTCAGTAATGAATAAGATCCTCTAAAAACATGTGAAATGTACTACAACCCTGATGCATACTGAATGATTCTTCATTTTAAGAGAGAGTTCTCCAAAAATCAAGTAGAAGCTGTGATAATAAAATTTAATTTCCAGAGTCTTCTTGACATAACACTTGCAAAATAAATACATAAATAAATAACAAGTAATTTCGTACTCATCGTAAGAGTAGCCATGCCCGAGTCTGTGTAGTCTATTTCTCTAATGTTTCATGTCTCTGAATCCATTTCTCTGTTGGATGGTTAGGACACAGAGGTAGGGACTTTATATTTTCCATTACTCACAGCAATATTGCTAAGTGCCAGACGCTTGATAAATATTTTTGAGTTTATTTAGAAGGTGGTATTAAACTATTAAGAAAGTCTTCCAGCTCCAGATATAAACACCCTTGAAAAGTGTCATCCAGGATCTACCAGTTGACTGTGATTTGGAAAAACACATAGAGATGACATAGGTAATAGATTATAACCAGCGCTGACCAATACAGGAGCCACTAAGCCATATGTAGCTATTTAAATTAAGTGGAAAGCTGGTCCCGAGAATTAGAATGAAAGTGTGTGTGTGCTTATGTGTATCTATATCACTGTTCCATAGACACATACACACACAGTCAATCCCAATTCATCTATTTCTCCACTTAACAAATATCGATTGAACACCTGTTAGGCACCAAGAACTATACCATATGCAGGGAAAACAGATATGAATGACACAGTCTCAGATATGCAGGAGCTGGCAGTTTGGAGAAAAAGTAAACTATCACCAGGATGCTACCGGGACACTAGTGCAGCTTCCTGGGGAACCAGCCACTTTGACCATCTGCTGAGCCATTGTCGGTTGGGGCCCCCAGGTGCAGGTTTGTGCACATGCATGCCCACCCACAAACACTCACACAGGCAAAAACAGAACAAAACAAAGCCTCACATACGCACTTAAGAAGCCAGTGTATGACATTTGCACGTAAACAGTAATTAGCTAGGATGATCTTATATCATACTCGTTATTCTACATACAGAACCGCCAATCATTTGCACACTTCTGCCAGCTGACAAGTCCTTCATTAAAAGCTGTCAGGAATATAAATCGTAGGGGTGTAACGTACAGCATGGTGACTACAATAAATAATACCACTTTGTATATTTGAAAGTTGTTAACAGTGTAGATCTTAAAGGTTCTCATCACAAACAATTATTGTGGTGAGCATTTCACAACGTATACAAATCTCAAATCATTATGTTGCATGCCTGAAATTAATATAGCACGTGTCAACTACATCTCAATTTTTTAAAAAGCTGTTAGGGGTTTAGGGGGAGAAGGTCCAACAAAGTACCTCCTGCATTGTCCTAATTGCCTAGGCACTGTGCATGCTCTTACGTCTACATAACCTTCCCTTCTCTTCCCTGCTTTCACTTCGCTCTATCCAAGCACATTTTTGATAGGCTGTCTTTTAAGACTGCTGTGTTTTTGTCCTGATTCATTTATTTGTGCTATTAACTGCTAATTATTGAGTGCCTGCAAATGACCAGCCACTGTGCTAGGCGTTTTGTACCGAACATCTCTAATCTTCATAGCAATCTCACAAGGTAGGAGTTATCAGTCTCAATTTATAAACACGGAAACTGAGGATCAGAGGGGTTAAGGAGCTTGAATAGGCTTAATACGTGGTAAAGCTAAGATAGCAAATCACAGTTGCCTGACTCCCGTGCCAAGCTCCTTCTCCTGCACCAAGAAATTTGCATCATTAGTTTCAAAGTCAAAACTGACACACTCTGTTCCAGCACGATTTTATAGAATATAGTACAGGAGAAAGAGACAGGCAAATCAACAAATCTATTAGCACAGTAGTATGTGCTCTGATAGAGGTGCGTATTCAGTTTGGGGAAGAGAGCAATGGGCTTCCTGGGGAAAAGGCGCTGAGCTGAGTCTTCAAGTGAGCAGGGCTGAGAGAGAGGGAAGCCCACTCCAGACCATGGGAACAGCCTCTGCGAAGGCATATTTGTGAGAATCACTCCCACAGCTGCAATTCAGGATGGCTGGAGTAGAACGTTTTGGGAGCAAGAACAGGAGCAGGGGTAAGGGTAGGGAATGGTTATAGGAAACCAAGAGGCAGATTAAGAAGGACCCAGCTGAGTGAAGAAGTTGGAGCTTCAGCCAATGATAAGTGAGGACCGGGGCACCAAAGAATTTTAAGCTGAGCGATGACATGATCAGGTCTGAATTTTAGAAAGGTCACATAAGCAGAAGAGCATCGCAAGCTCATCTACCTCCAAGTTCTAGCAGGAACCATACATGAGCGAAGGTCCAGATGTAAGAAAAACTTCAGTCATGATGCTACATGGCAAGGGTTGCTTAGTCCCTGGTCGGGGGCACCTGGGGAATGATGGAGACTTCAGAGAACTGGAGCAAAGGCCCCTACTTAAAGGGGCAGCCACCTATGGCCTTGTAGGAATGAGACCCAGGATGGTCGAGTTTTCCCAATAAAATTTTTTTTCTCTTTTTGAAATTGATTTTTCAATTACAGTTGACATACAATATTGTATTAGTTTCAGGTGTACAACATAGTGATTAGACATTTCTATAGCTTGTAAAGTGATCACCCAATAAGCCTAATTATCTATCTGACACCTAGTTATTATAATATTATTGACTATATTTCCTATGCTGTACTTTACATTGCTGAGTCTTTCCCATTTTTTAAGGGAAGTGGGAAATCTTCATTTTTATGTGAATTCTCCTAAATTTTAGGAACAGCCAACACTAAATAGGCCAAAATAACCATGTCTTTGGCCATTGGTTTTTGAGTCCTGGGCTGGAGGGTCTTGACCTGGGCATGGGCAGGAAGACACTAGGAGGCCATTTGGAGTAAAACAGGTGAGAAATGATGAAGGTCGCTCTGACCCAGGTCAAATGGGTCTGTTCAGTCTTGAGAAGGGTAACAGGGCTATGAAGAAAATTACTGAAGATTCTTAGACCACAGAGATGTTCATTTGAACTCTGACATGACCACAGGGTCTTGGCAAATCATAACTATTTGGGTTAATTTTCGAAGACGAGCTGATGTTATATTCTTGGCCCCGCCTGAGAGGTAACAGAGCATTCAGGACAAGTGACAGGTGGAATACGTGAACCTCTGTAGCTCAACCAATGGCTCTCCTCCTTGCCAGCCACCAGGTGACTTAGGCAAAGGTGCTTCCCTCTCTCAACTTCAGCCTCTGAACTTGTGACATGGTGGTGTCCCATCTAACCAACTCTGAGGGGTAAAAATCACATTGTGAAAATAGTAAACCATAAAATTCTATATGAGTGTATGGTATTCATATAATTATTACTTATCAAACATAGATGTTAGGGGAAAGGAAGAGGAAAGTTATTATCTACTTACCTCAATCTGAAATTGAGAGGGAACAGTGTTTATTGAAAGACTTTGCAATTAAAGTTTGATAGCTCCAGGAATAAACTAGCCTCATTGGCTGGGTTAGTAAGCCACGCCCCTTTTCATTAGGAGTGCAGACCATGCTCAGTTCATCTTTTTCCTGGAGTAGCAAAGTCATGTTAAACAAATGACCTAGCGAGATTTTTGACTCTTGAATGCTCACCTGTGCACGAGGTTCATGGCCACCGTTACTGCCAAAGGAAAAAGATAACCTTGAGCCTCACGCACACTACTTCTGCAGAAGCATTGTTATAATTATGAAAAAGAAAAGAAAAGCACAATAGACCGGGCACGAATAAAGAGCATCGTGCTTTAAAATGTGAGGAGAGAGCCATTGAATGGATGCCCATCACGTGAAACAGGTTTCTTTTCTGTCATGGCAATGGATTTGCCCTGTCATCCAGTATCCCCAAGATTGCTCAGGGATCCATGGGGTGACATTAAGACACTGTCAGCTGACAACAGCAAGGAGCAAAGGTGCAGAATGGAGTGTCACCTTGGAGGTGCTTCCCCTCCAGAAGCAACTTCTGAACCTGGTCTTTATTCCCTAAGCACCCAAGCAGCCCAGCCGTCCTACCAAAAATGAGTTGGAAACAAATGAGCTCTTGAATCATGATTGATAGTATTGTCTAGGCAAGCCAATTAGGCATTTTGTAAACAGGTTCTTAATTTATGTTTGTCCAGAAGGAACTGTAGGAGTCCACCTCCGTACCCTCAGGGAAGCTATGAATCAACCAGTTGGAAAGGGAGGCCAGTTATGTCTTAGGGCCACATTTTATATCTTTCTAAAAGATGATGTGATTTCTTCCCATCCTAGGAGAGGTGTGATGGGCCGCAAGGTGAAACTAATTTCCAGGTTTTTTCTTCATCAGATCTTGAGTCATGTCATATCATTTACTTAAAGGGGAGTTCCTAGAACAGGCACCTCACACATAAATGCAGACAAATTTTATACAATAAATTTTACATTTATTCAGTGTAAATACTATGAGGTTTCTATTACAGGTGGTTAGAGGCTGTGCTTGCCAGGAGCATGATAATAAAATGCTGTACAGAAGTGGATCCGTCATTAACACTTTCACTGGAGTGATGGATCTTTAAAGGCCCTGCTAAAGGCTCTTCAGTGGCTTCCCACTGCCATGGGGATAGATAGAGACCCACACTGGACCCCCCAGGAGGTGGCTCCTGCTGCCTCTCCAGGCTTACCTCGGGTTTCTCTGTGCTTCATGGGCCCTGCCCAGTGGGAATGGGGGTGGGGGGGAGGAGGGAGACCCATCTGTTCCCAGGGCCTGCATCAGTGTCCGTCCCTGTGCTGGAAATACTCTTGGCCACCACCCCCGACTCAAGCTTCAGGTCTCAAGGTAACATGGGTGCCCTGACCCAGTTACGTCCCGCAGATGGCGTCTTCCTACCTCCAGGAGCGTTGTCTGTGCCAAGTGCCTGCTGTCCAGGCAGCAGTCAGCAGGCCTTAGCTCTTCCCCTGTAGTGAAGTCATTTTTGCAGCAGGCCCTATTCAACTCCAATATTTCAACTCAGTAGATATTCATAGAGTGCTTGCTCTGGGTAAGACATAAAGGTGCACCCCTGGATTTATAAAATATAAACTACACTAAATATTCAATCCCAATCACCCTTGGTGTGTAAAGTGTCTTTTAACTAGATAGACAGGTCTTATTTATCTTTATATCCCAAGTGACTAGCACTTACATGCTCAGTTAACATTTGCTAAATCAAAATAAGACACCAACGATAATATCATGTTTGTTTAGGGCTTTCTCCATGGATTACACAGGACGTCCTCAAACCGCATCTCCTATTATCAGAGCGCCGCCTTCACTCTCTCCCTTTCTTCTCTTTTTCCTTTCCTGCATGTCAACAGCCATTTCTTCCTGACTTTCTGTCGCCAGAATCAACACAGCTTCCTCGATTTCTTTTCTGGGTTTTACCAACTATTTTCAACTGTTCAAACTCTAGTTCTTTGTCCCACATGTCTAGGCAAATTTTGCTGTTTTTATATCTTGACAACATCCAAGTCTCAGAAAAGAGTTACACTTGAGTCTGAGGTGGAGTAGTGGGGACGGGCCAGCTTAGCGGAAAATGCATGAGACTCCGCGCCCTAGAACCCTGAGAACTCACTGCCTGCCATAGGACCTTCTGGGCATCGTTGAGAGTAGGTGTTACACATCTCACTTCAAAAAGGAATCGTATGCCGTTTGACCACTGTCTAGGTTGACTGGTGGTCGTATTGTCTCATTTCTTCTTTTATTTTCCATGGAATAAACCTCAGTCTTTTTATAATGTAAGGCAGTAGATAAAAAAGATACTGTGCACTAAAATATTAGGAAGCATTATAAAGAGAAGGGAACATCAAAAGTATGAGGCTAATTAGGCCCTGGCTGGTGTGGCTCTGTGGATTGGGCATCCGCCTACAAACTGTAAGGTCACAGGTGTGATTCCCAGTCAGGGCAATGTGCCTGGATTGCAGGCCAGGTCCCCAGTTGGCCGTGTGCAAGAGGCAACTGGTCCTTGTTTCTCTCCCTCTCTTTCTCTCTTTCTCCCTCCCTTCCCCTCTAAGGAAATAATATTAATTTCATACATATTCGTCTTAATGGTGTATGTCACACTTACTCTCCAACTCCAAGGCTGACATTCATGCTATCAGCCTGTAGTGGGGAGCTCACTGCAGACTTCGAGTTGAGAGGCTCTTCCCCTGCTTTTCCCAGCACACACCCACACCTGGAGTTCCATAAGATGTTTGTTCTCTGCTCAGCAGTAGTTGGTGTTTCCTATTTTAAGTAGGATCCTCTTCATGAGCAATGGTTAGCAGGATAACAGGATAGGGTAACAGGATAGCAAGATCCCCTTCCTCTTCAGGCCCTGGGAGCTGCTAGATACTGCAGAGTGGTGTTCAGCATATAGTCTTGGGAGCTAGGGGCTGGACTGCCTGGTGTTGATCTAGCTGTGTGACTTTAGGAAAGACACTTAATTCTTCATCATGTCCTCATTCACAACACGGAGATAATGGCAGGATTCACTGCATTGGGTGCTTGGAAAGACCACATGAGTTAATGAATGTTAAGCGTTTAGAGCAGGCACCGCTCATGGCAAACATTCAGTAAATGTTAGCTATTAACGTTATGTTCTGTTTTGCTTAACACTCTCATCATCCTTTTGTCTAAGTCAATGGCTTTCAAACACTTTGCCCATGACCTTCAGTAAGAAATACATTTATATCACAATTCATAAAATCCATATTTATATCACTAATGCATAAAGACTAAATTGAAGTTTTATGAAACATTGATACTAAATGCATTGTACTCTGTTACTTTCTATTCCCTTTAATTTTTTTTTATTTTACCTTCACTTGAGGATGTGCTTATTGATTTTAGAGAGAAGGGAAGGGAGGGAGACAGGGAGAGAAACATCGATGTGACAGAGAAACAGATCTGTCACCTCTCCCACGTGTCCTGACTGGGGACAAAACCAGCAACCTAGGTATGTGCCCCAACTGGAGATCGAACCCACGACCTTTTAGTTTATGGGTTGATGCCCAACCCACTGAGCCACACCAGCCTGGCTCTGTTCTCTTTTAAAGGAAAATACTGGCAGTGTTCTACTAAATTGATTTCACAGTCCACTAATGGGTCAGTCTGAAAAACTCTGCTCTTAGGCAGAATGATGTCTCCCTAACAGGTCCACACCCTCATTCCTGGGATCTGTGCACATGTTACTTTAGGTGGCAAAAGGAATTTCACGGATGTGAATAATGTTACAGACTTTGGGATGGGAAGATTATATCAGATTATCGGGGTGGGCCCAGCATAATCACATGAGACTTTAAAAACTGGAGAACCTTCCTTGACTGTGGTCAGAGAAAGAGATGTGACAGCGGAAGGGTCACAGAGGTCAAGTGAGAAGGGCTCAGTTTGCCATTGCTGGCCTTGACCGTGGAGGAGGGTGGCCCTGAACCAAGTGATGCTGGTGACCTCTGGAAGCTGGAAAAGAGAAGGAAATACCTTCTTCCTGGAGCCTCCAGAAAGAAGAGCAACCTTGCAACACCTTGACTTTAGTCTCTCTGGGCCAATGTGGGGCTTCTGACCTCCAGAAATGTAGGGTAATAGAGTTGTGTTAAGACCCTAGGTTTGTATTTGTTATCTCAGCAATGGGAAGCAAACACAAGGTCTGAGCCGAAAACTTAACTTGACCTTTGACAGCTTTCTCCTCCTACTACCACACTTTTCGATACATCACCTACTTCTTCTTCTTATAACTTTGAGGATCTCTGGAACAATCCACATGCTTTCCCATATATATATTCTACACCTGGCATTCTTGTTTCATAGACCAGGTTCGAGCTTGACCAGTATACTTGGCCACCCAGCAGTGATGTCTTAACCCTTGGTTGGGGTCTGGGAAGAGCTGTAACCCCTCAGAAGGAGTGAGTCAGTGGTCAAGTGATACAATGTCCTGAGTGGGAACAGATTTGGGGGCTGATAACTCATGCCTTGAGCAATCACAGGCCCAAGTTCAAAATCCTGTCCTGGAAAATGTGGTGCTTTGTGCAGGTTGGTGTTTAGAAGATGAGCAAGGGTGGCATTACTAGTCTAGGCAGAGCCTTATTTAAAAGAATTTTGTTTTCATTCTGAGTTTTAGTCTGGCAGTTGTATGTGCGTGTTAAGTGGGCATTGAAAAGTCCAAGTGTGAGGCCCAATCATCCTGAAGGACACTGAGTGTAACTGATTCTAGGGTCTAGCAAGTGAAAAACCAGAGTCATTTCTTGGGCACCTGATGCATCATGTTACACAGCATGGTGTCGTTGCTTTGTTTTTGCCTAGTTGAGATCTGATGATTTGCATTCAAAGTTCATACCAACATTCAGGCTAAGATATAAGGCTATAAATGCTGAGGTTGGAGAGCCAGCCCATTTACTAACTGTTGTAACTGAGGTAGTCCAAAGTCATTAATGTAAGTGAGAGTGACTCTCCTTTGTCATCGGGTTAGCAGCAAAGAGCTCTGGTCCATGTCCCAGCCCTGTCTCAAGCAGCTTCTTCACCTCTTTGAGAACATTGTCCTCATTTGCTAAAGCATAATAAGAGGATCCTCAACCTTTAATTTGTACTTTTATGAAAATAACACGTGCACATTGTTTAAATAGTTAAATAATACTATAAGGCTTATCAGAAAAAAACAGCAATTCCCTACCTGTAACAGATTGTATTTTCCAAAGGTGGCCACAGTGATCTCTCCCATCCCATAATACTCTTTCTAAGGAGACCTTGACTTTCTCCCATGGAGTGGTGGGATCTGTTCCCCCTGCCCTCTAACCTGAGTGGCCTTCATAACTGCTTTGAAGGACAGAGCAGCATGGAAGAAGTTATGTATAAACTTTTCCATACTACTCTATATATTATACATATATATAAAATAAATATATATATATATTTAACTTGTATATGGAGAGAGAGAGATTTATTATAAGGTATTGGCTCATCCATTTACAGAGGCTGAGAAGTTCCACATCTGCCCTCTGCACCCTGGGAATTCAGGAGGGCTGATGGTGTAAGTGTAGTTTAAAGGCCTGAGGACCAGGAACACCGAGGGCAGGAGAAGATAGATGTCTCAGTTCAAGAGGTCAGGCAGGGAGCAAATTCCTCCTTCTTCTGCCTCTTTGTCCTTCTCAGGCCATCAGTGAATTGGATGATGCCCTCCCGCATTGAGAGGGGCAATCTGTGCTCCCTCTACTGAATCAAAGGCTAATCTCCCAGAAACCCCTCTCACCCCCACCCCGACACATGCAGAAACCATGCTGAACTGAACACCTGGACATTCCACGACCCATTCAAGTCAACACGGAAAATTAACTGTCAAAGATGCTATTTGACTTCTCATTCTTTTGGGACACTCACCTCTGGAACTCTGAGCTACCGCATTAGCAGCCAACTACCTTGATGTCACCATGCCATGAAAAAGGTCAAATTAGTCCATCTGGAGAGATCTTACAGAGAAGCCCTGAGACTACATGAAGAGAGAGATGCCTGGCCTGGTCCCAGCGGCACCAGCCCCAGGTCCAGCTCCATTTCCTGCATCTGAAGGCAACATCTCGAGACACCGTCACTCAAACTGCCTGGCAGAGCCCTTCCTGAAATTCTGATCCACAGACACCATGAGAGATAATCGACAAAATGATTGTCATTGTTCAGAGCCGTCATATTTGGGGCAATTTGTTACACAGAAATAGATCCAGAGCATTTCCCACCCCCATTCATCTTCCAGGCTCGTTCTTCTGAGAGCAAACTTTCCATGCCTTTAGCTGCTTCTTCTCCTATTCAGCTGTTTCTTCCCTAAGAATCAACATGCTTATACTGCTATCCATCTCGGACATGTGACAATTGGATTTCCTATTTTGCAAGATGAAGGTATCATATATCTATGTTACCCTCCCTTCCCACTCCTCAGTCACCCAGACATAATTATATCAAAATGTTGGTTAAGCTAATATTTATTGTTTGCCTTATTATTACTACTCTTGATACATAAGTCTTATTTTCTGTTGAGCTGGTTTATGCGTAATCATTACATTCCCTTTCTTATACTGCTTAATTTCTCGTTTGCTCAATTTCCCATATCATTATCACTACCTGTTTTCCATACTCCAACCGAATCACAAAGTCCCTGAATTAGGTATTCAACAGGGCCCTGTTTGGTGTGGTTCAGTGGATTGAGTGCGGGCTGCGAACCAAAGGGTCACTGGTTTGATTCCCAGTCGGGGCACATGCCTGGGTTGCGAGGCTGGGCCCTCCATGGGGGGCATGCGGGAGGCAGCCACACATTGATGTTTCTCTTCCTCTCTTTCTCCTTCCCTTCCCCTCTCTCTGAAAATAAATAAATAAAATCTTTAAAAAAAAAGATTCGACATGGTGAAACATCACGTAGCCTACCCATCGGGGTCCTTTTCCCCCTGGACTTCACCCTTCTGGAGCCTCTGTCCTCAGTTCCTGCAAGGACTGGCACTCTCCAGGTGCAGCTTCAGTCCTGAGGCTTCCTTATGACCGTCTCCTGTGATGGGTTCTTTGTTCCTAACTCTGGTATCCTAGGCTTTCTTGGGTTATTTCCTTGTTTCCATGAAGCATATTTTCTAGTGACCTCTAAGGAAAGATGAGCTGGAAGTGAAGGTGTTCTACATTCTCACTTGATGAATAGTTGGGTGAGGTAGAGAATTCTAGGTTGAAAAACACTCTTTCTCAATACTTTGAAGGCATTGCTTCCCTGTCTTCTTCCAGTCTCGTGCTGTTCTGAGAATTCCACTGCCATTCTGATTCCTGAATCTTTATTGAGAGACTTAACTTTTTGTTGTTCTTTTATAGAAACCTTTAGTGTTTGCTCTTTAGCTTTGGTGTTCTGAAATATTATGAAGCTATGACTTAGTGAGAATCTTTTCTTCATTTATTTTTCTGGATGGGCCCTTGGAATCTAGAGGCCTGCTCTCCTACCCTGGGGCATCTATTACTTCTTTGATAATTTTCTCCTCTCTATGTTCTGTTTCTTAAACTTATTAGTTGGCTGTTGGACTACCTGGATTAATCCTTTGGTTATAAAAATATTTCCTTATTGCTGCATCTCTCTAAATTACAGGACATTTCCTCATTTTAAAAAATTTGTTATCATTTTATCTTATCTCTCGGAAGATACCAATTAGTTTCTGAAGGTTGTTTCCCATTTCCAGTGTTGTCTTCGTTTTCTCCAATTTTTTCCTGTGTGTGTGTTTGTTTTAGTTCCTGTCTTTCATCCGGGAGTCTCCACTCAAGTGCCCAGTAATTCTTGCATGGCCACTCACATTAATCAGTGATTAATCACTAAACCGCTGAAAGGAAACAGGACTGAAGCTTGGAAACCAGCTTTGCTGTAGGGTGACAGAGCCACCCTTTTCCAGCCAGCAGTTGGGCATTGCAGCTGAACATCTCCCAGGAAGAAGCATTCATCGACCTCAGATGGGGTGGGGCTGTGACACACCTGGGGAACAGCGCTGTGGGAACAGGCGGGGACAAGGCCTGCACACACTTTGGCATGACTCCCTCTTGCTCTCAGCCCATTGCCTCACTCCTGCCTTTCCCTATGTCAGCTGCTCCTGAGTCTGGACTTCCAGACTCCTGGGACCAGGATGGGCTAGGAGTTTCCACCTGGCAACCTGGAGGAGTGCAGGGGGCACGATGGGAAAGCTTAGACAGGCTTTGGACCAGTTCCTCTGTTCCCAGCTCCACGCAGCAGATGCTGAGTTCTTCTGGTCCAGAGCCTTTCTGGGGCTGCAGAGCACACGGGTACCCTCCTTGGACCGGGCACTGGGCTCTGTTTCTGTGTGAGTCTCCATGCTTGGTCCGATTTCCACGTTCAGAAAATGCATCGCTGCCTCTCATTCCCAGCTCTCTTTGACCCTGTAGGGTATGCTCTTTCCACTTTGTTTTGTCATTTCACAGAGCTTCAGGAGGCAGAGGGAATGAACGCTCGCATCGACTGTGCCCTGTTTCATTTCCCATCTCCCTACCAACTTTGTAAGGTTTTTGTCAGTTCCAAATAGGATAGTCTATGCAAGAACGCTTTGCAAATGCCAACGTCATACAAATGTGATTTGGTTCCTAAGACACCTTGACAGACATTGCTGTTGGGACTTCCCTCTCTCGCTCCTTTAGACAAAATGAACACTTCAGCAACGGCAGCCGTCCAGTGAGCAAGAATCCTTAAACTCTCAAGATCTGAAAATTAATCAACTGCTCCCAATTAAGGTGTTATATACAATGCGTTGAAAATAAATACAAATTTGTTACCTGAAGGAAATGCACCATTCTTGGAGTTCTGGCAAAAGTTCTTTAGACTCAGCTCAAGGCATCTGCTCCTAGGGGCCCACCCAAGGTCCAAGGATGGAGAGCTGCATCCTCATGGGGCCCTGTGCACAGACCGCTCACAGCACTTCTTCTAATGCAACTGCTTGTTTCCTTGTCTCTTTCAGCCTCCAGGTGCGGCTTGTGCCTCACCCTTCTCTTTATCACCAGCACCCAGCACAGTGCCTGGCACACAGCGGCCCCCAAATGCTTGAGGAAGTGAATGCAGAAATTGTCTTCCACATCCAAATATTATTCAGTCTTGGGGGGAAATCCTTCCGGGGGTGGGGGGTGGGGGTCAACTGGATATTCCAGTTTAAATATTAAGAAAACAAAGATCTGAAGTTCTTCTTCCCCTACAAAGACAGATTGAAAATTATGGCTCAGCCTGGCAGATTGCTTCATCTTTTCATGCAACAGGAAAGGAAAGAGAGAGAAATCAAACTCCGGTTCTGGCAGCACCGGAAAACCCAAGTGTTGAACACAAAGCAGAAGGCAGCATGGCTCCTGGCAGCATTCGAGGTCCACGAAAAACACCTGCTCTGCTGGCAGCCGGGAAAGAAAGGCCCAGAATAGCACTGGCATCCCACTCACAAAAACACAGGAACTCCCCTGCACTGGAGTTGAGATTGGGATGCCGGGAGGGAGCCTGGTGAAGCTGACTTGAGAAGCACACCCAACCCCATTAAAAGGCCTTGAATTTCCCCTACAACAGGAAGAGAGTAAAATCGGATGCCTCTCTTTCTCAGACTCAGCGAGGCCTGCACGCAGGTGGCTATGGCCAGCTTGCAGGAAGTGGACAAGCATGCAAGTGACTCAGCTAAGACCAGCCAGCTGTGAAGCATGGGGCCGGGAGACCATTGAGGGAGGCTCTCTTTGCCACACAGGTGAAACTACTGAGAAACAAGCAAGCAAGGGGACAGAATCAAAACGTGAGCTGTGAAGTCCTCACTGTTGACCAGCCGGGATGACTCTCCTATGGCTTCTCCATTAGTGTCCAAAAGAGTCCCTTCAGATGTTCCTCCAGAACAGGGTCCTGTGGTCACAAAAGTTTGGGGAATGCAGGGTACAGTAAACCCCTTTAGGGATTCACAGTGGCATTCGCACCTGGAAGGCCCTGAGGGATTCTTCATGAAGGGAAAGAGACCCGCAACCAAAAACTGCCTTACTTCCTTTAACTCAGGGTTTTCCAAACACTGTCCTTCAACATCCTCTTAACATCCTACGGAACTAGTGTTCCCTTGACCATAAAATGGGGACCACTGTCCCACCCAGGCTTTGACTCTGGTCTTTAGTAATGACACACCTTTCGGAATTTCATAGTGAAAGGGAGGTTTCTATAAACAGTTGTGAATTTTTAAATCTGTTTTTCTCAAATAACATGTCAGAGTGGGAAATTCACCAAGTTTCTTAAACTTTGTTTTGTTTTTTCCAATTAGCTTTACCGAACTATTTTTAGACCAGTTTGGGGTTCACAACAAAGCTGAGCAGAGAGTACAAGGAGTTCTCATGGATCCATGTACCTTGTATGCCTGCGCCTCCCCCATCCACTCTCCCAGCGGAGAGTTACATTTGTTCCAGTTGAGGAACCTATCAGCATCACCCAGAGTCCATAGCTTGCATTAGGGCTCACTCTTGGTGGTACACTTTCTACAGGTTTGCATTAATGCATAAGGGCATGTATCTACCGTTGGAGCCTCACCTCACGCAGAGTAGTTTCACTGCCCTAAGAATTCTTTGTGTTCTGCTTGTTTATACTTCCCTCCCTCCAACCCTTGGCAACCACTGATCTGTTTCTCCAGAGTTTCACATTTTTCAGGATGTTATAAGTTGGGATCCTTATAATGTTTTGTTGTTGTTGTTAAATCTTATTGTATATCTATGTAAATGGACATTTTTAAAAAGGTGGTGGAGAAATAGCACCCCTTCCGTCACTGATTTATTCTTTACCTCATAGCAGGGTTCCTCAACCTCAGCAAGGTGAATATTTTGGACAGATAATTCTTCATTGTGTGTGTGGGGGGTTGGGGAGTAGGGTGCTGTCCTGTGTATTGCAGGATAGTTAGCAGCCTCCTGGGCTCTGTGCATTACATACCAGTAGGATCACTCTCCCCAAGTTGTGACGATCAAAAATGTCTCAGATATTGCCTAGTGGCCCTTCATGGGCAAAATCGTCCTGATTCAGAACCACAGTTCAGAAAATTCCAAAAGTATTTTATTTTTTCTTTTATTCCCCTCCACCCTGCGCACCCCTTCCCCCCCCCCGCCCCCGACACACTCCCCCTCTTTAGTTCATGTCCATGGGTCATATATGTAAGTTCTTTGGCTTCTACATTTCCTATACTATTCTTAACCTCTCCCTGTCTATCTTCTACCTACCATTTATGCTTCTTATTCCCTGTACCTTTTCCCCCTCTCTCCCCACCCACTCCCCTGATGATAACCCTCCATGTGATCTCCATTTCTGTGATTCTGTTCCTGTTCTGGTTGTTTGCTTAGATTGTTTTTGTTTTTGTTTTAGATTCGGTTGTTAATAACTGTGAGTTTGTTGTCATTTTACTGTTCATGTTTTTTATCTTCTTTTTCTTAGATAAGTTCCTTTAACATTTCATATAATAAGGGCTTGGTGATGATGAACTCCTTGAACTTGACCTTATCTGGGAAGCACTTTATCTGCCCTTCTATTCTAAATGATAGCCTTGCTGGATAGAGTAATCTTGGATGTAGGTCCTTGCCTTTCATGACTTGGAATACTTCTTTCCAGCCCCTTCTTGCCTATAAGGTTTCTTTTGAGAAATCAGCTGACAATCTTATGGGCACTCCTTTGTAGGCTACTGTCTCCTTTTCTCTTGCTGCTTTTAAGATTCTCTCCTTATCTTTAACCTTGGGTAATATAATTATGATGTGCCTTGGTGCGTGCTTCCTTGGGTCCAACTTCTTTGGGACTCTCTGAGCTTCCTGGACTCCCTGGAAATCTATTTCCTTTGCCAGATTGGGGAAGTTCTCCTTCATTATTTGTTCAAATAAGTTTTCAATTTCTCTCCCTCTTCTCCTTCTGGCACTCCTATGACTTGGATGTTGAAATGTTTAAAGACGTCTTGGAGATTCCTAAGCCTCTCCTCATTTTTTTGAATTCTTATTTCTTCATTGTGTTCTGTTTGAATGTTTCTTCCTTCTGGTCCACACCACTTATTGAGTCCCAGTTTCCTTCCCATCACTGTTGGTTCCCTGTACATTTTCCTTTATTTCACTTAGCATAGCCTTCATTTGTTCATCTAACTTGTGACCATATTCAACCAATTCTGTGAGCATCCTGATTACCAGTGTTTTGAACTGTGTATCTGATAGGTTGGCTATCTCTTCATCGCTTAGTTGTATTTTTTCTGGAGCTTTGATCTGTTGTTTCATTTGGGCCATTGTTTTTGTCTTGGCGCGCCTGTTATGTAGTAAGGATTGGAGCCTTAGGTGTTCACCAGGGCAGGGCAACCACGTCGCTGCGTTGTGATGCTGTACGTGGGGGAGGGTCCAAGAGGGAACACTGCCGCTTGCTCTGCTCTCTGCCGGTTTTCAGTCACTTTCCCTGCTGCCCACAGTCAAACTGGGCCCTTCTGGTACTGATTCCCAGGTGGGTGGGTTTGAGTACATTCTAGGACCCTGTGGGTCTCTCCAACGGACTCTTCTGTGAGACTGGGAGTTTCTCCAGCTGCCGCCTCAACCCCCACAGGTGTTTTCAGTCAGAGGTTTGAGGCTTTATTTCCCTGCTGGGACCCTGGGTTGTGGGTCTTTCTCGCTCCCTAGTTGTTCCTCCCGGTTTATCCACACGTGGGTTTGGGACCGCTAGGTCTGCCAGCCACCACCTTGCCTGGAGTCCTCTCTGCCCGGCTGCCTGTCTCCACCCCTCCTACCGGTCTGGGTGAGTGTTTCTTCTTTAACTCCTTGGTTGTTGGACTTTCATACAGGTTGATTTTTCTGTCAGTTCTGGTTGTTTTTTGTTTTTAAATTTGTTGTTGTCCTTCTTTTGGTTGTGCGAGGAGGCACAGTGCGTCTACCTATGCCTCCATCTTGGCTGGAAGTCTGCCATTTACATTTTCAAAAGTATTTTATATCTGATTAGTTATCTCTGGTAAGCATTTGGTCACCTAAAGTATTTGGTATAAGGACCAAATAATTATGAAGATTCCTCAAAAAATTAAAAATGGAACGACCACATGGTGCAGCAATTCCACTTCTGGGTATCATCTTCAGTAAGTGAAAGCGCTGACCTGAAAAAATATCTGCACCCCCATGTTCGTTTGCAGCATTATTTACAGTAGCCAAGACAGGGAAACTACCTAAGGGTCCATGATGGATGAATGGATGAAGATCCATCACCCACACACAAGAGAAATATCATTCAGCCATAAAAACAAGATCTTGCCATTTGCTACAACATGGATGGACCTGGAGGGCATTATGCTAATGAAATACATCAGAGCTTCAGACAGAAAAGCAAATACCTTGTGATCTCACATGGAATCTAAAACAAACAAAAAGCTCAAGGTCATAGAGCTGATCTGTGGTTGATAGGTGGAGGTGAAATGGGTGAAGGGGGTCAAAAGGTACAAACTTCCAATTATAAAATAAATAATTCCTGGGGACGTCATGTACAGCATGGTGACTATGTTACTGCATATTTGAACATTGCTAAGAGAGTAAAGCATAAAAGTCCTTACCACAAGAAAAAGTAATTTGTAATAATCTGTGGTGATGGATGTTAACCAGATTTGTTGTGATCATTTTGCAATTTGTACATACATCCAATCATTATGTTGTATACCGAAACTAATATAATGTTATATGTTAATTATATCTCAATTAAAAAAATGTTTTTAGTCCTGGCTTGTATGGCTCAGTGGATTGAGCACCAGCCTGCAAACCAAAAGGTCACCAGTTCAATTCCCAGTCAGGGCACATGCCTGGGTTGTGGGCCAGGTCCCCGGTGGGGGCCATGTGAGAGGCAACCACACACTGATGTTTCTCTCCCTCTCTTTCTCCCTCCTTTCATGTCTCTCTAAAAATAAATATATAAAATCTTAAAAAAAAAAGAATAAAAAAACTAGTAGAAATTTGTGTGGTGTAGCTCTGGCCTAACAAACTGAACAAGAGGGCGAGATATGAGCGAAGAACGAGGTTATTGGTTCATTCCTCCATTCGTCTCTCACACGGTCTAGGCAGGAAAGATGTACTGAGCAACAACTATATACAAGGCACATGTCATTTAATAAATGGAAAAATGGCGAGGTTGAGGGCCAAGGTGACAAGTCACAGCAGCACCATCATGTGGAAATTCAACCTGGTGGCCAGGCAGAAAGACTTCAGAAAGCAGCCACTTGCACGAGGTTGGACAGAGGCCTCCACTGTGAATTATTTGCAAAGATCATTCTCTAGGGGAGAAAAAAAAAAAAAGAAACCTGACAAGCATTTTATGTTTGTGTCAAGTTCTTGTAATACTTGAAAGACAATTTGGGGGAATTTGCATAGTGCTGGGTGGTTAACCTCTGTCCCGCATGATATATAGATATAGTTTTCAAATTGAAAAGGGGCTTAATTTCCAATTATGGGTTTTTTAAATGCAAAATTAGCACAGTACTTTGAGTGAATAACAGGTCTGAAGAAATGATGTGGTCTGCAATTTTCTGCCTTCAATGCACACGGAAGTTACTATTAACTGCTCCAGTTTAAACCTGCAAAGAAGGAGAAAAATACATGCCTGGTCAGTCATTTGGCAATTGTTTTGCCATGGTTGTTCTTGTTCATTTGTTGGCTTTTTCACCCTAAGCAAACTGTTTTTACCTCTCAGTTTCTGCATCTGTAATATGGGGTTGATCGCTGAACGTGAGTAAAAAGGTTATTGAAATGACATGCGTTTACCTGTATGTAAAGTGCTCAGAGAACAATAGCCTTACATGGTGAATGATTACCAAGTGCAAGCTCCTATTATTAGTATCGTCATTGTTAAAATGCATCCAAGCTGACAGTTAGTTCTTACCTGCCAAGAATATTTAGTGCTTTCAGTAACACAGTGTTATTTTTAAAATTATTGGGTGAAGACATACCATTTTTCTTGGCAATCACCAAATTCTTTGGGCATGATGAGAATTTTGGGTATCTCAATGAACTAGATTTTTCAGGATGAAAACTGAAAAATGAGAGTAAGGTGACAAAATGTAGGTAAAGCACCAAACTCCTGTGAAAATAACTTTGATGGGGAAACTGTATTTTCCTGTAGATCAAGGACAACATGGAAGAAGGTAGAAACAGCCTTAGGTTTGCAGAGGACGATAAAAATAGGTTGCAAGTTGAGCCATGTAGAAATAACAGTGACTAGGATATTTGTAACTACCATCAAAGAAAGAGAGTTGAGTCCTGGCTGAGGATCTCAGTTGGTGAGAGCATTGTCCCAATGCACCAAGGTTGTGGGTTCGGTCCATGGTCTGGGCACATATAAGAGTCAACCAATGAATGCATAAATGAGTGGAACAGCAAATCGGTATCTCTCTCTCTCTCTCTCTCTCTCCCCGTCCTTTCCCCCATCTCTATAAAATCAATAAATAGAAATGTAAAAAAAGAAACAGAAATCAATATCTGTGCATACAGGAAGTAATGTTTGGGTAGGTTTTTATGATTCTATGGGAGATTCAGGTACTGAGTCAAAAATGCGGTGAAATAAAAAGAAAAAAAGAAGGGGATGGGCAACAGAAACCGAGCCTCTTTGGGGACAGCACTGCCCTAGGAGAGCGAGCAGGGCAATCACAGGAGGATTCAGGGGAATCGGCCTACTAGAAGTTGGCCTTTCTGTGGTTTGGTTTACCAACTATAAAATGAAAATGAAGTGGGCAATGTTGCTCTATATTATAAAGTTAGAAATAGAGCAGGAGTAAGTGTTAAAGTTCCTTTTAAGAGAGATTTGTGAATGCTCCTATTGTCATATCACTGCATATGGGCATCGTCACATATTTCATATTGGCATGCATTTTCTTTTCCAGACTAATTTTGGAATCACTTTGCTAATTTCTAATGAAATTCTTTTGGAATTTTTGTTGAAAGTGAGTTAAGTGTATAGGTTAATTTGGGGAGAATTGACGGAGTTTTAACATTTGATCTTTCCTAGTAGGAACAGGACACGCCTCTCCATTCATTCAAACCTGTTGTGTGCAGCAGGAGAGAGTTTTCGCTTTTCTCCCTAAAGGCTCCTTACATTTCCTATTTTGCTTATACCGAGACATTTTACATTCTTTGGTTGCTATTTTAAATTGGACATTTTCCCATCATGTTTGTAACTGGCTTATAGGAAAGCTATTTTTAATATTGATTTTATAACCAGTCCCTTCACTGAATTCTCTTATTCTTTCCAATAGTATTTCAGTTGATTCTCTTAGGGTTCCCAACTGCACAGACACAGCAACTGCAAAAGGGAGAGAAAGAGGAAAAAATCTCTTCTTTTCCAATAATAAAACTCATTTCTAAAGCATCTCTTAGATTGGCCAAAACTACCAGAACAACGTCGAATAATCGTGGTTATAGGGTGCATACCTCTCATGTTTGCTTCACATATTTAAGTGAATGTCTGTAGTGTTTACATTAAGTATGTTGACTTCAATAGAAAAATTGTGTCACATGAAAGAAAATTCCTTTAATTTTTTTCTTTACTACTGGTTTTCTAATTTGTTACTTTAATTAGAGTTCCTCTTACTCAAAGTACTTAAGGTCCACATACTCTCATTTTGATCCAAAGCCTTTAGATTCATCCCAATTTAAAATATGTTATTGGATTTTTGGATAAGTAGTCATAATTTGCATCATCAGTAGGACTGAAACGTGAAGCCCCTTTTCAATCAATATGGTGAGAATTAAATTAAATTCAGAAAAATAAATATTATACGAAGGTGTCACATTTTAGTAGACGCTACAGAAGAGTGTTTCTCCAAGAGGGGTCCATGATTCACGTGAAGTACCCATCAGACCTACCGACGGGTGAACTGGACCCCAGACCCACTGAAGGAAAAGTTATGGGGGTGGCACCTGGGGAGCTGCATTTTCAATGAGCTCCCCAAAAGATTCTTATGCACCTTAGAGTTCAAAGCCTGGTCACAGAGAGAAAAAAAAGAACAAGCAAAACATACGGAGCTTTAAAAAAGAGAGGAGATTGTGCGTTTGAACTTCCCATCACAGAGCGGCCTAGCTAAATCCATCCGGCTGCAGGGAAGTGGCTGTCAGCCTGATGAAGCGGCCCCGCCACAGCCCACTCTGGCCAGTTGTCGGTCCAGCTTCGTGCTGACCGTTTCTAGAAATTCCTTTAAATCAGTCCAGGAATGCAGAGCAGGTTGAACTGCTGGAATTCTCTCCTTCATCTTCAATCAGATAAGCTCCACTTTCATCTGTTACATATTTTAGGGTTCCGCGCAAGTTTTAAGGATGAAAGTTTGAAGATGACTGGTGTGTAGCCTTCAGCAGCATCTTAATTTTGCTGTAAGGTTTGGTCATTTTATGCTGGTGCACGTGGTTAGGACAAGAAGGCTTTGCTGTGAGCAAGTTTGACAAAGTCCCTTGTACGTTTTTCTTACTTTATATATTTGTCTCAGAACATGAAATCTCTTCTCTGTCAGGGACCATGATTTTGCATGCAATGCTTAAACTGCTTCTGTGAATCTGAGGACATTTATAGTTGTTCATTATGATAATTATTAATTAGGAATTCTCTAAAACTTGTATTTTGCTGTTTTCTTTTGAATTTTTTAGTTTTTCAGTTACAGCTGACATACAGTATTATATTGGTTTCAGGTATACGACATAGTGATCAGATACTTAAAACTTGTATTTTAAAAAGTTTTTTTAAAAGGAGAAATAAACCCCAACGAGATAAATAAGTTAAAATTAATACAGGCTCTGCCCCAGGGAAGGGGGGCCCAGGACTAAGGTCGGAGCTGGAGTTTCTGGCTGGAGCACTCTGGTCACCTTCTGTTTGTTTGGTCACTGTTCTTGCACCCCTCTGGGTCTCAATCCCTTTCTCCGTAATCTGAAGATGCTGGAGCATGAGATTTCCAAGATTCATTCCAGCTCTACAAGATGATGACTTCTTTACATGTCAAAGAATTCAACACAGACTTGATTAGAGCACGTTGTCATAAACCAGAACATTTTTCTGGTTAATTATCACGTACCGAGTAATGCCCTGTACTGGTATACATTAAGATTAATTTATTCTAGAATGAATTAATTCAACACAATAAGTATTTACTTATCTATAGTGAAAAGGTTTTAAAAAAAATCTTTTAAGCTAATAATTATATGTTTAAAAAACATGGCATGATAAATTCACTTCCTGTGTTCCATTGAAGATAACCAGCTCATCGTGGACAAGGATGTCCCGTGAAGTCAAGCTCAGTGTCTCATTTCTCCAGTTTAGACTTTTGTTCTCTTTGTATACATTTTCAAGACATTTTATTTTTCCAGGTAGGATTTTCCTCTCCTCCCACAGTCTGCAGAGCTGATATTTCAGGTGCTTTTCGTTTTGTTCCGTAATCTGTCACCATTGTCCACTGCTCATAACAAAAGTGAGTTAAGTTGAATTGAAAAGCTTTTTATCTATTTAACAAATACCTTCTGAGTACATCCTGTAGTCCTAGCAGTGTACCAGGACCTTGGAAAGAAAGAAGAAAAGGGGATGGCCGTGACCTTGAGAAGCTCACAGCCTTCCTGATGCACTGGAGAACGAGGAAACCATAACCCTATATATCGATGTCTTGGAAAGGATGATCCTTAACAAACCATCATTTTTTACCTTTTAAACAAAATGCCTTAGCAAGTGCTGCTTGTGAAGTATACATCTGAAATTTTAACAACATGGTATTGGTCTGAAGCCGAGCTCTAGTAATATCTCCTTGTGGTTGTCAAAACAAATTCAAAGCCACGATAATGAGTGGGTTGCATTAATTAATAACATTTTGGTATAAGCACCACGAAGATAGCAGTAAAGACAAAAGCATGGAAGTGGCAGCTGCTATACATAATTATCATATTTCTCCTCCCCGTCCTCCAAACCCTATTATAGTACTTTCTAAAAGAGAGCTTTTGTGGTGAGGGAGGCATCCTAGTGGGAGAAAAAAATATGCAGACCTAACATACAGAAGGAATTTTGTCTCACCTTTCCCTTCATCCCAGTTTATTCTAAGCCTAGAGATTGCGTAGACACTATTCCCATGAGGCTGGGTAAAATAACCTACCTTAAAACAGTTCTTCCCAGTCAGACTCTCACTGTGCATTTGGATGTGCCCTGCGCTATGTAAGCCCATACTTATTTTATATATGGCTCTCTTTGCTTTGCTGCTCTTTCCCATGAGGTAAAGGGACACTTGATAGTGTCCCCAAGGGCAGTGTTTATCGTCACCTCCTGGCTCCCTCACTTTTGTGAATTAAAGTTAGACACTGCTGTAAGGTTCTTTGTTTCCTGCTTTGTTGGAAAAGCTTTCAGTGGCAATATCTGTGATCACTGGTGTATTAAATGTCAGGCCTCAAATAATTATTCTGTCCTGAGCTGGTGGTAAACCAGGAGACCTACCCTGCACCTTTCATCCTGCACAAGGAACCTTTCCTTTGGATTCAACATGTGCAAGTCAAAAAAGTTCAATTCAGCTCCAATGTGTACCCCATTCTACCTCAAAAAAAAAATTGAATTCACAGAACCTAGGCTAAATACTACCATTAAACGAAATTGCATTCACCACATTTCCATGAAAATGACAAAGAGAATCAATATAAGTGCCATGAAAAGGAAGGAAATCTTACCTTTTGCAACAGCATGGGTAGACCTGGAGATTATTATGCTAAGTGAAATAAGTCAGTCAGAGAAAGACAAGTAGCATGTGATCTGCCTTATATGTGGAATCTACTGAACAAAATAAACATCCACAAAATAGAAACAGAGGCATAGATCATGGAACAGAGCGGCAGCTGTCAGAGGCAAGGGGGTTGGGAGGGACTGGATGAAAGAAGGTGAAGGGATTAGACAAAGAACATGTGTGCATAACCCATGGACATGGACAACAGTGTGGGGACAGCCAGGGGGAAGGGGGAACAGCGGCTGGGAAAAGGGGGGCCCAGGGGGGAGGGAATGGAGACATCTGCAGTAGTGTCAATAAAAATAAAGAAAAGAAAAAGAAAAAATAATAAAATAAAGTGCATAGTCTGTCTTGAAACAACATTTCAACAGCAATAAAATTTAGATGAAATGGCCCTGGCTCATGTGGTTCAGTGGATTGAGCGCCAGCCTGCAAACTAAGGGGTCACCGGTTCGATTCCCAGTCAGGAACATGCCTGGGTTGCAGGCCAGGTCCCCAGTAGGGGACATATGAGAGGCAACCACACATTGATGCTTCTCTCCCTCTCTCCTTCCCTTCTTTCTAAAAATAAATAAACAAAATCTTTTTAAAAAATTTAGATGAAATGTCTCAAATGCTAAATAAACAAATAAATAAATACCAGGATGTATCTTGGACTTTTTCTTACTGATTTGTCAGGTTGTGGTGGATCTTAGAAGAGCAGGAAAGGATGTAACTTCTACTCTTTGGGATCAAATTTAAAAAATTTTAAAAGCATTATTTGGTAATTATTTCTTTTGTCCATTTGGAAACAAAAGTAAATTAAAGAATGTAGTAGTCTTTGAAATCTTCACACATGTTAAAAAATATTATAGTCTCTGTAATGTAAGACTCTAGGGATCACTTTTGTATTGTAATTTAATGCCTTGTAGGTCATGTTCCTTTCATGTGATCTGTGAAGTAAGAAAAATAAATATCAGGGTTCTTAAGTAGAAAGTGGAGTACTAAACAACCCCAATTAAGTGTGAGATATGCGAGGCACTGCCTGCCAGCTGGTGATGTTTGAGAGTTGTGGTTTTACACAAAATGTGTGTAATTAAGTTATCTGTTACAGTGATACCCGAATCAGCATGCCTTTATTCAGGGACATGGAATGAGATCCTGGGAATGAATAAAGGGAAGCCTATGGGCACCCATACGAACAGGCCTAAGAAAATGATGAAGCAAGCCGCCAGCACCATGGGCTTTGCACTCCCTGGAAACAGCACAGCAGGACCCAGGGGACAGGCGCAGCCCAACCTGACAACCACGCCGTGCGCAGGCGGCTCTGCAGCAGCTTGGGGTGCACACCCACACCTGCCTCACGTGCACCTGGGGGCTGCAGAGCCACAGCTCCGGGTCCCTTTCACACTACCGGGGATCTTGACTGAGGATGAACTGGCTTTCAGAAGCCAGCTAGCCTTGGAATGTCATTTTCTTGAACACAGCAACTATAGTTTAAAGGCATGGCATGTGTAAACACAAGTTCATCTTACATATTAGAGAGAGAAAAAAAGATACCCCATGCACATCCAAAAGCTGAAAGCCCTGTCTGCTCTGCTATTTTCCCTCGTCATCTGCAGAACCATTTAAAGCCCAGGAATGTAATGGTTTTATTATACGAGGGGCCCGGGGGGCGCGTTTATCTACTGGAGCTGTCCCAACGCACCCACCTTTAGGGGTTGCCCAATTTGTCATGTGCCTAGAGATTTTGGTTGGCCTTTCTTTTAGTATTTGCTCATTTCAGGAAAAAAAATAAATAAATATTAAGAGTGTGACCTACCTTTAAGCTGGTAGTTACAAATAGAGGTTTGAGCAGATTCAGACCCGAATTTTTGGCATAAATATTCCCTGGGCTGCATATTTCCTACTGTGTCACAGCAAGACAACATAATACCGAGTGGCTTATCTTTTTGTGATGACAGTATCTGTTGACTGATAATATCAGCCTTACATATCCCTTGTAAAGTCCCTCCATCCCCAGCTCTTCGTCTGCGGTGTTAGCTGTCCTTTATTAGATATTTTATTCATTAAGGATTGCTAAATGGCAATGTTTCAGTTGTATCATTCTTTATTAGCAGGATCTCTTCTCATCAGTTATTTGATTACCCTGAGAAAGCTCATACAGAAAAGGCAGGATGAATGCTTGAGTCTTTCTTTTTATTTACTCATTTGTGGAATAGAGAATCGTTTCCTTCCCATCCTTCAAAGGTGGCCAGCGAATCTATTTTTGGAGCATTACAGCAGACCCATGGATATTATCATGCTTGATGGATCTCCATATGCTGCAGTTTATTTTTTTATTTATTTAATGCTCAAAATACTCCCTCTCAGCTAGTGCTCCTGTGTCCCTCTGACATGGCCCCAGAGGTCTTTGACATCTTCCTTGCTGCTGGTATAATGAGGCGTTCCGGGGTCAGAAGAACAGATTAAATGGCATGATGAAGAAGCAGTCCACAAAACTGACAATGTGAGAAACTCTTCAGGACACGCTATTGACTTCCTTTGGCAATCCATTGCAAAGGGGGAAAGGATGAGTGTGAGAAACCTATAGATTGGAAAAGCCTGCAGAGACCTCAGATCAATGCAGTTTTGGAACCTTGTTTGGATCCTGATTTTTTTTAAAAAAAAGCTGTAAGAAATGATGCATGAGAAAATCAAGAAAATTTAATGCTCATTGGCTTTTTGGTGATAGTAAGGAATCGTCATTAAAAATTTTAGATGTGGCCCTGGCTGGTGTAGCTCAATGGATTGAGCACGGGCTGCAAACCAAAGGGTTACCAGTTCAATTCCCAGTCAGGGCACATGCCTGGGTTGCGGCTGGGTCCCTAGTGGGGGGCATGTGAGAGGCAACCACACATTGATCATTGTCTTTCTCCTTACCTTCCCCCCTCTCTAAAAATAAATAAAATCTTAAAAAAATTTTTAGATGTGGTGAGATGATTGTGGTTATGTTAAAGAAAAAGACTCCATATTTTAGAGATACATTACCAAAGTGTTTATGGATGAAAGTATATGATACATGAAATTTGGTTCAAAATAGTCTAGTTGGGGTGGGAAAGGAAAGCAGGTGTGACATAGATGGAGTGAGGCTGGCTATGTGTCGATAACTCTAGAAGCTGAGTGATGAATACATGAGGGTTCCCCATGTTAATCTTTCTGGTTTTATACCTGTTTGGAAATTGCATGATAAGAAGTTTAAAATTTATTTTAATAGAGAAACCACCCTAGAAGGAAGCTGAAGAGGAAGTGATTATGGTAGAGCTCCACCATCTCCATAAATGAAGTCTTGCCTAATTCAGAAACGAGCGTGCCACCAGCCAGTTATGACAGCAGAATGCGAGGAAGGACTGGTGACCCTGAGGGGAGAATGTCATTTTGTGTTACTGCGGTGTGCCACTGGCCAGGGTGAGGTGCTTTGCATGCATTTTATTCACCTAATCCTCCTGATAACTTTATGAGATCGGCACTCTAATTATGATACCCATTTTCCAGTGGAAGAACTGAGGTTCATTCACCTGACAGACAGCAGAGACAGGCATCAAACACGTGGTCTGGCTCCAGAGCCTGTACTGTTGACAAGAGCAACACACCTATCTCCCTGTTCTAAGTGCTTGTGTTGATCAGTTTGCTTAGTGTTCACAACAGTAACCCTCTGGGGAAGATACTCTCAGTAGACCTTTGCCACAGGTGTGAGAATTGAGATCCAGACAGGTAAAGTGACTGTGCAAGGCCCCACAGCTAGCAAGTGACAGCGCCAGATCACGGTATTAGCCACCTGGCCCCACTGACAGGTAGGTCTCTGTGCCGGGTGCTTCTTTTCCTGGTTTAATAAACATCCATTGAGCACATGCAAGAGGTGGCCTTTGTCAGAGGGGTTGGGTATGGTGATGACCATGATGCTTTTTTATGTTTCTGCCTTCTAAGTAGCTTAGAGTTGCCTATAATATCATGAATCTCCAGGGAGCTATTTAAAACATGACGGGGCTGCCCTGACTGGTGTGGCTCAGTGGGTTGAGCATCATACGGCAAAACAATAGGTTGCTGGTTCGATTCCTGGGCAGGGCACATGCCTGGGTTGCAGGTTCCGTCCCCAGTAGGGTCATGTACAAGAGGCAACTGATCCATGTTGCTCTTTCACATCGAGTTTCTCTCCTTCTCTTTCTGTCTTCCTTCTCCTTTCTCTAAAATAAATACATAAACAAACAAACAAACTGATGAGGCTAAAACTCAGAAGCTCATGCTACCTGTTGGCATACCCTGTTTGGAGTTTAATTAGAAAGAGGGCTGAAGCAGCAGCCCCAAGTAGGGCTCCCCTGAACTTTAGAATTTCTGAGATAAGGCTCTGAAGTTAGGTGCCTGTGGACCCTATTGCTTCACACCTCCACTGCTGGGGCCAGTTGGTCCCTGTCCCCAGGACACCATACACATCCCTGCTTTGGCTCTCAGGGAATGTCCCCTCATGTGAAATCTCACTGCCTTAAAGGTTGCACTCATCATTTTAGTTCCTAATTATATTCAAACCTCAACTATTACCTAGCAGTTTTACTGTGTCTGTCTTGCTTTTTCACTTCAATTATAAATATTTGAAAGACAGAGAGTAGGTCTTGTACTTCATTGATACTCTCAGCAAGCCCCAACTGTGGAGTGGGTTCTCACTAAATATTATTTAAATGAATAGATTATGTTTATCATAGCACTGTGCAAGTTAGATGGCAGTACTTAGAATAATTAAGAGCACAAGCTCCCTCCCTGTCTTTTTTTTGTGGTTAACACTACTTTACCGATGAACCTTCTGACAGTGTGTTATAAGAGAACACAGACAGCTTTAAAACAGCACTGTGTCCTCCACAGATGACACACAAGTCACAGCACACGGGGTCACTTGATGCAGGACCCGGACACTCTACCTTCAGGACAGCAGACCCACGCAGGACGCACATGCACCCACCTTGCTCTTCTCTAATCTGTTGCCACAACTATTTTAGGTTTTCTTAGCAAACTCGGAAACAAGTTACAGCCCTCCAGCCCCTTAGTTTGTCCATTTCTGCTGGTGTAAGTACTTCCAGTGGGACACGTGTACAGACAAACCTCATGCACTCATGGTGCCTGGTTTCAAACAAGGCTTTTCCACCTTGGGAGAGCGTGGGGACCTCACCACTTTTCATCATGGGGCCGACCTGCCTCTTCCAGAAACCTCACTGCATTCCAGATGAGATGTCAAAGGACCTTGGGACTTCCTGACGACTGTCACCACCAGCTCCAGCATATCTCTGGTGACCACAGGCCCTGGTGCATGCTGCCACTCGGGCACAGAGGGTGTGGCCTGGAGAAGCCATGTTACCTGGGTTGCAGCCCCACTTGCCCTCCTGGCCTTACCTATCCCCACACCTCATACACACATCAGGTCAGCGTGTGGTGACCCTGGTATCCTTTTGGGCACCCCAGGTGGCTGCAGGGCAAGCTCTCCCCAAGGCAAATTATTTATTTATTTATTTATTTATTTATTTATTTATAGAGTGGGGAGAGAAATCAGTTTGTTGTTCCACTTATTGATGCATTCATTGGTTGCCTCCAGTATGTGCCCTGACCAGGAATCAAGCCCACAACCTTGGTGTTCTGGATAACACTGTAGCCAACTGCGCTACCCGGCCAGGGCCTAGTCACATCTTTAATGCCTTAGTTTTCTTATCTGTAAAATGGAGACGACAGTTTCTACTTCGTGCATGTAGAGTGCATAGCACAGTACCTGGCACAGAACAAATGTTCGATAAGTTAGCAGCTAGTATTTTTATTATTATTACTAACTACCTAGTAAAGTAAGGTTTTATTGACTAACTAGAGCATTTTTTCCTACATGTGATGTCAAATTTTTCAGAAGGTTGCTTGGTGAGTGTGATGTGGTTGGCTGGGGAGGCTGTGGCCTGCAGTGGAGAAACAATGGACGCTAGAGCTGGGCCAGGGTTCAAATCTCTCCTCTGACACTGGCTGGGCAACCTTGGCTTTGATGAACTTCAGTTTGTTCATTTAGAATATAGAAATAATAATAATAATGATAATAATAATAATAATAACCTCACTGGGCTTTTGTATGGTTCAGGAATGATGAATATAAGGAACCTAGCCCAGAACTTGACACGAAATGAGTTTTAGATAAGCCATTTTCTTTCTTTCTTTCTTTTTTTAAATTACTTTATTGTTGTTCATTTACAGTTGTCTGCATTTTTCCCCCACCACTCCCCCCCACCCCAGCCAATCCCACCCCCTTCCCCCGCTCCCACCCTCCCCCTTGGTTATGTCCATGTGTCCTTTATAGTGTTTCCTGGAAACCCTTCCCCCCACTGTTCCCTCCTCCTTCCCCTCTGGCCATTGTTAGATTGTTCTTAATTTCAATGTCTCTGGTTGTATTTTGTTTGCTGATTTCTTTTGTTGATTATGTTCCAGTTAAAGGTGAGATCATGTGGTATTTCTCTCTCACCACCTGGCTTATTTCACTTAGCATAATGCTCTCTAGTTCCATCCATGCTGTTGCAAAGGGTAGGA